>JAWLRI010000738.1:974362-1015530 GCA_034781795.1 Crypturellus tataupa
TAATGTCTGTGTTGAACGTGATGCTTTCCTTTTCCATCCATATGCTTCCATTAATCATTCCAAATTTGCCTCACCTTCAATCATGTTGAAAACTGAGACAAAGTTTCATTTAATTTCTGCAGCCTGCTTAGATTATCTTTTATCTTTTATATCAACCTCTAACCACCCTGCTGTTTCTTTTTCTTACCTTTTCCTCCTCTTTTTTATTTGAATGGATAATGAAGCTTTCATTAATGGCTCTAGCGGAAGGTCTGGCTTGGCTTGACTTCTGGCAAACATTTCTGTGCTTATAGAACTTCTACTCTTAAAATTCTGCACACAAACATAGTGTAAAGCACTTAAGAAGAGGTGAATAAATATAAAACACAAGTTCCAAAAGTAGAAGAAACAAAGATCTATCTCTAGGGGCATCAGAAATAAGATAGAAAAACAAAGCATGTTCAAAACAGAGTTCATAACCATCGCCCCACAAAAATTACATGTCTATTAGGACACCAAATAGATTTCCAGGACCTTGGGCTTAATGAAATACATCTAGAATTCAATCAGCAACCTCAAAGGGTAACCTAAAGCACTCTGAAGAGAAAATAGAGGAAATACATCAGGAAAAAAAAAAAAGTTATCAGTCATCACAGTCACAGTATCTGGAAACAGACTGTTTATCCATCTGATCAGACAAGGCTGATTTTATATCCCCAAATGCATTCAAAAGCCTTTTTGTTGCATGGGGAATATTTATGTAAACTTCAGATGTCTCCTTCAAAATTCCCATTTCCCTTTTCTCACTATTTTTTCTAATGTGGAGCAGAATATGTCTGTCAATTTTTCTGCATAGAGGTGGTCTTGAGTTTGGAAAATCTTTCATTCAAGGTATCTATTCTCAAGTTGCCTCTTAGGCTCTTTTCCATAGCATAGTGCATTTATAGACTGCCCACCACTCTGTGAAAATCATTGATTTTTATGGGGCTTGGCTTATACTGTCAGTGAAAAAATGGTCTCCAGAAAGCTGCATTAATATAATATTATGAAACTGAAACTTTCAGAAAGACATGAAAATAAGAAGTTCATCACGACAGAAGGAGCAGCACAGGACCCAGATCACATCCAACTTGATGACAGGTTCCAGCTTTGCCTCAACACGCCAGTGCAGGAAAAGCTGTCTGCATAATTTGTCAAGTATCTTCCCTTGCTGTTTGTTTTGAGAGAAAGAACACACTGTAAAATGATCATGAAATTGAAATGCTATGGTCCTTTCTGTCTTTTGGAGTACAATTCAGTGCTGTCTTCCCATCTAAGCAGCTGGACAAAGCTATCAATAATTAACTACAAAAAAAAGAAAACACGCTACAAAATTCTCGGTTGCCCTCAGAGATGTCTTTAAACATGTGCCATTTAATAATGTCCTGGAAACAAGGAACTAGAATGTCAATTCTCTTCCATTCATTTCAGCCTATTCCAATAGCATGTAATTTGAAAGCAGGTTTATTTTTTCAGTACTTATTTCCAAGCTGACCTTAAAACAGCTATGCAATCTGTTTGGAGCTTACTCATCTATAAGAATGAGGGCTGGACTCAATCTTGAAGATGTTTCCAATCATAATGATTCTGTGGTACTCTTTCTTCGTTTTTAGAGTTTTCCTGATATAGCTCTATGTGTAACTACATATCTATATTTATATCTATATCTATAAGAAAATTCCTTATTCAATGAACAAAACCACTTTCATTCAAGTGACTCCATTGCCTATCTGCCCCCTGAGAAACTTCTTCTATGAACCTGTTCACGAAAATAAAATCTTCTAGAGAAAGAGTGCTGGAAATCAGCATTAGTGGTCAAATAGAAGTTATATACATTGCAAGGTACTAGTTTTCCTCTGCCTGTGATTTGTGTTGTTATTTAGTTATGAAAGTTTATTCACCATTATGGTGGGTGACTAGAGGAAAAGCTATTCTACCCACCTGGAGTAAATATATGGTACTTACTTAATTGTTTTTTACACTCTTGTATGAGAGCATTTTACATTGGATTTGCAGAGATAAAAATGGTTATACCCAAGCAGAACAGATGAATTTAGGGATCCGTATCTACTTTGTTCTTAAATGCCTGTGCTGTGCTTAGCAGATAACAGAGGATGCTGAGAGAGTTACTCATAAACCTCTCTTTTATTCTTGCAATTTTCCCTCTTGCATTGTAGCTCCAGTAATCAAAGGCTTCAGCAGTGAACCCGGTGTAGGAATTACTGTTTTCCCTCTCTCTGCCCTGCTTGGCCCCACTGCAGTTCTCTGCTAAACTTTGGGAAAGTGTTGCAACCGCATTTAGAGTAAAAATAATCCTCCACATGCTCAAAGCCAGCGTATCATGGACATATAACCTCAGACTAACTCTGCTGAATGACATGATAAGATGTGAATTTTGCAAGGAGCTAAACTTATAGACAAACCCTAGAGTCACTGTATTAAAATCTAGATTGATATTTGTTATGATTTTACTGATGTTATGATTTTATAATGTATGATTTTATGATGTAATGACATCCTCAGACAATTCCATTTAATTCCTAAATAAACAGATATTTAATGAATACAAAACCCACTGCAAACAATATTGAGGCAAGTGACATTTGGATTTCTCCAAACAGCTTTCAGACCAAAGCTGTTAAACAGGAACTCAGCTGGTATTTTTAAGACAGATATTTTATAAGGTAAAATATGATATCAACACAATTCTGCTTTAGAGCACAATGCTCCATGGTCTTTTTTCAGAGATGACTTTTTCAGACTGCGGTGCTACTATAATATTCTCTGAATGTCGCCTGGGCTTTCTGGAGCTGAGGAAAATGGCAGCAGTCCAAAGAGCTTGAGGTGTCACCAGAGGGCAAACCTTGTGGGAACTCCATGGCCACCCAGCTTCACTGTGAGCCTGACACCGTGCCGGGTGTCAGAGACGGATGAAGGAGACATCTCTGCCTGCATCTAGAGTGGCTTGGCTGTCACACCAGCACGTGCCTTGCTATAACATATTGTATTTGTAGCACCTGCATTTTTATCAGTCTCTGGTTTGTGCACCTTTTGGAAGGGTAGCAGAGCACAGAGAGGAGTTTTGGTGTCGCTCTGCCACTCTGTCCTCTGAGCAGCAGGGACGCAGCTTGGGTACCTTGGTGCTTCCCCACCATCTCCTGCAGCGCCATAGAATGGCAGGGCAGTGGCTTTCCCTTGGAAAGTCAAACCTCCAGAGGAGCCTTCAGAAACAGGGACTGCACAGTTCTGGGCTGGTGCTGCAGTTGTCTGACCAACTGGCCTCTTCTTTGCATGTGTTTGGGGACCCGGAAATATTCTGCAAGTGTGGTCCTCATCCCTTCCTTTTATGGGTCTATCGAGTTCAAATGGTTCAATATAAAGTGTGTGGATTACAAGAGTCCGGGGTTACATGAGAATTTTCTATTCTAGGGCTGAACTACAAATTAAATTGAAGAAGTTTTCCTGCAGCGAGGGAACTCCGCACTCTGGGTGACTGAGTTCTCATCTGTTAGTTGAAAGAAGCACACTGCTGATTTTATGCATGTTTTCAACATAACTCGATCACTTGCTTTAACTTTCCACCTGGTGAGCAAAATACAGCAACCAACATTGGTTCACGTTGTGCTTTCTTACTCCACTATTTTAAATCACCTGTCTGATGGTCTCAGACACAATCAGGAGTTGGCAAGATGACAGTCAACACTGTATCTCAGTTAATTAGTGGATGGATGTGAAATCATTCACATTTAGCATTTTTCAGAGTTTTTATTTTTTGTCTATATAATTTATAGACTTAAGCTAAATTATGTACAAGAAAATCAAATATGGCAATTACCATTCACTCAACAAAATCCCATATAAAGCTACAGCATAAGCATGCACAGCTTTGCCAGCTAATCCTTGGTGGTTCTGATCCAGATGGGGAATCTTGGCTGGAGACGGTTATCCCAAATTAGTGGAAAAGTGAATCCTTGCCAAAAGGACATGGAAAATGGAACTTTTATGAGCTCCAAGCAAGGAGAGTGAGAAGGGAGGAGTTTAGAGATTTTTGTAGCTGAGATATTTCCCATGGAAAGACATTGGTCCTTTCTTCAAACTCTTCTTCTGTTAATGCAGACACATTAACAGGGATGAGGAAAGAACACTTGATTTCAGTCCCAGAACTGACTTTGGAACCACAGGAATCCCATACCCGGATCTCTGGTCTTCTTTCACTTATCTGTAGCCACTGCAGCTTTAGGATTACCTCATAGGACTCAGGGGAAATTTAGGAGCTTTTTCCTGTAAAATCTCAGATTGTTATAATCTCCAGCCTTCAAGCAAGATAGCAGCTAAAGTGCTTGCCTGTATATGTAAAATTTCCTGCTAATTTCCACCAGATGACCATGGCCACTTTCAAAATCTGATATTATATGGGTGTGTCTGAATAAAAATGATAAGCGTATTTATTTTCACTGACATGAAAAAGCAACTGGGAAAAAATATTTAAATTAATAGTGTTTGTATAATATTCAAACCTCTGCTCCTCTTCCAGGAAATGAGAACACCTGTATAAACATTTGATCTGGGTAAGTTAAAGGTCATATTACCACTGCACGTTCCATGGCCCTGAAGGTTAAGATATCCTTTTACAAACAAAATATCCTTGCCTTGAAGAGGTTGGGCAGGTATTCCCTTGGCTGCTGTTGCAACCTTTGGCCTCAGTCCTACAAACTTCCACACATGCCTAATTTTAAGCATGCGAGTATCTCTACTGTACAGCCCAAAGGGGTATGATGAGATTCCATTTCTTAGTGTTATTGGATGCTGGGATGTTGCCATGTCCAATGCCTGGTGTTTCCCTGTTCCCTGGCTCTTGGGATTGCAGCAGTCTCAACACAAAACAAGGTGATCTACAGACTTTAACCAAAAAAAACCCACCCAGCTCATCCTGAGGTGGAGCTTCAGAGCAATTTACTTTTTTTAAGAGATAATTTTAATATGAACATTTCCTAACATGCCTTCTCAGGGAGTCAGCTGTTAAAATGACGCAAATGGACCCCTGCGGTTATGAAGTGACTATTTTGTGATTAGGTGCTTTGCGCTGCACTTTCTCTTCTTATGCTTGTTGAGAAGTCTCATCTCTTTCTACGGGCCTTCTTTGTGCTATACTTTTATTTTGTACGTTTACTCTGGTTGCACAGGAGAAGCTTAGCAACCACTCTGCTAATACTCTCAGGGTGATATTTTTCAAATGTTGGAGTGATTTAGTGGTATAACTCCCAGAAGTGACTTAGGTGTTAATGCAATTAGATATTATTAAAAATCAAATGCTTTGAAAATGTCTTTGGAGGTAATCTACATGGCAGTGAGTAGCATTTTAAGCTCAGATAATGTACTATAAACCTTCTGCTTGCATTTAGACTCCATACACTGTTTCACTTGTACCCTATTCTGTGCATTCTGTTTCCTGCTATGCTTTGCAGTAATACAAGTACTAGATTACTGAATTTATAAAATCAAAATGCCTGTGATACCAGCACTGAAGTTCACCTCATTGCATGCACTATGAGTTGACCTTTTGGAGGTTAAAAAAAAGGAATTCATCGATTACATCGATAAAGCTTGTGTCCTGGTGCAGACTGGCTTAACAGTTCTAACAAAGATATATTGTTGGATATAAGCCAAGAAAAAGATGGTTCATTTAACAGAGAGAAAAAACTCAGAGCTGAGGCTGTTCCTCCAGTATTTGGAAGACCCAAGTTTGATGCCTGAGCTCAGATCTCATGTCTTTCAAAAGGACACGCTAACTACACAATGGGTCCTTGTTGCTCAGCCACATTCATGCTCTCATTTTTGACAGTGAAGAAACTACGAAGAACAGAAAGTGAAAAAGTAAGTACAGGATTGTACTTGCAACTTTCTATTGCTATAATGCATCACAATGATGACAGATTTTCCCTTCCTCTTGTAAATTTTGTTCAGATGTCCAGCCCAGAGGAGCAGAGGAGTTTCTCCCTGTTATGCTTCTGCATGTTATCTTGCAGAACCAAAAAAGGCTCCCCAATGAGCTGGGAAGTAGTTATTTCTTCATATATAACACTGCTTGGAAAGTCATTCATACTGTGAGGTACAAATGCTTGTGCCCTGCTGGCTGGCCAAGATCATGCTTGGCTGATACAGCCTAGCCCCGAGCGGTTATTTAATGTACGTGCATGCCTAAAGGGCAAACAGTCCTCACGGTGATTCAAGACCATGGGGTTGATAACAATAAGGCAGATTGGGCTGCACTATGGAAACCTGCTGCTTTTTCCATTTCTAGTTCTGTCTCCGTGTCATGCTATGGACAGGACCACAGGGAGCTGTTATTATCATGTTGTAATGGAGAGGGAAAACCTGCACTTTATTAAAGTGTTGTGGAACTAATTCTGTGGGCAAGGATATATTTATGCTGGTAACTTTAGTAGTTTCTCTCCCATGTAAAAATAATAATAATAATAATGCCTGAATAGCTCACTGAGCCACAAATCCCTAGAGTCAACCCACACCAGCACCTGCTGCTCCAGAACATCTTTCCTGGTACGCTAAGTCCTCGTCAGTGTTAGCTGGGCACTTAAGCACTTTGTTTTCCTGTTTGTGTTGGCTGGGTGATGCCTTCTCATGGAGGTAAAACCAAGTTTTATTCTGTGCAAAGCACAATGGAAAGCACAGCCACAGAGCTATAAATGCTGGCTAAGGAGGTACAGCAGCTCTCATCATCTTGTGTTCTGAGAGACAACTTTCCAGAAATGCTGAGCACACCTAACCTTAAAAATCAAGCCTTTCTGGCATGACTCACTCTGGGAATCCCAGAAAAGAAAAACAACCTTTGGCTCAGTGGTTCTGAATCTTGCACATCTGACAGGGAAAATTACGCCCATGATGTTAGCTACTGGGCAAGATCCCCAACAGCCTAGAACTCAAGTAACTCAAGTAAGACACACTGGGACATTGAGTCTGTAAAATATCCTGACTTCACAGAGGCTGAGTCGTTATCTGACCAGAAAGAAATGCCCCTGATGATAGATACCAGTTTGTGCTCTTGGCTGCTGGCTGCAGGTAGTTTTTCTGATCTTCCTTCAATTCACATCAGGGAGGGCAGACGTGGCCCTTTTACCTTCTGCGGGACTGCAAATCTGGAGAGTGGTGGACGCTCAGCACTGAAGGGTCTCTGTCCTTCATCAAATAAGAGTTTTTTTCTGTATCATCTCAGCTAGCTCAGCTAACCTTGTTGGTAACACTTACAGTGAGGAAACATGGCTCTAGAGTTTGCCGGCAATGCAAAGAAACTTTGCAAAAAATGTGGCAGTTTGAAAAATGTTTTCCCAAATATGCAATTAAAGTGATGACAGCTTCCCAGAGGTTGGAGTGTAACATACTTCACAATGTTATGTTGTCTTTGTGCTGTGTACCAGTCTTTTATGTGCAGCTAAACAAACTGTGGTGTAAGACATTTAAGTATTCCTTTGAGAATAGGTCATTACAAGTACATCCATATTTGTGATCAAGATGTATAGGAGTGCACTGTTTTCTGGCTTCATAGCTATTTTTCATCTGCTATTGTGAAAATACAGCCTGCCGGTTCTGCTTTTCAGGGACAAACCTTCATGGACCAGCTAATCTGATTTACCTTTTAACAGTTGAGAACTCTGGAGTTGCTTTAAATGTTTTCCAGTAAATACATTAGTGTTTGAATCATTTTTTTCATGAGAGTGATTTTTAATGCAGATCACTGTCTGAATATGAATTCTGAATAGTTTAATTCTGAATAAACTTCTGACAATAAAAACATGATTTAAATTAAAATTAAATATAGTGTACTGTCCAGTAGTTCCCCTTTAAAATCTACCTCTTGAAGGCAAAAATACATTCTTAAGAAAATATCTCCCGTTATACATAACAGCCCTTTAATCAAAATGCTATAGAAATTGAACTGAAAAGTATCAATACAAAAACATGATTCTTAAGGTTATGATCTTCTATTATTTCCTTCAGGTGTATAGTACCTTACAGCCATAAAGGATGTTATTTTTGAGTCAAGCTGAGTTTGGAGAATTATAACAGCTAATTTTCAATGTTAGGTACGTGTACTGTTGCATAATCGAGAACCAGCAGGTCAGTGTTTAATGAGGATTTGAATGTAGTGACTTTCTGCATTAAATGTCAGAAATAAATCTGAAAGGAATGAGTGAGTGTAATATAAAAGCCTTGTATTTGTACTTAACCCTCTCCTTCAAGATAAAAATAGGACATCATGAGGCTACATGCTGCTTAGCAGTACCTACTGCAATTGCTCCAGAGAGAGAAAAGCATAATAATCTCCAATATAAATCCAAGCATGTTTATTTCACATGCTATATACTACATAAATGGAGAAATAAATTGCATGTATCCAAATTATATATGCACAATAAACTGCTGAAGTAGGTAACCTTCTTTGTGACTGCTAAGTTTTAGGGGAGACATTAGACCTTTAGAAGTCTCTACTGAGGACAGTATAATTAAAAGGAAGCAGCTTCCCACCACCTGCTGAAACCATTTGGTCCCTGTCTAGGTGTCATCTGCAGCACACTCGAATAAGAAATTCTTTGGACCACTGAAGTTGTGGGGCAAAAATTGGTGTCAATCAAGAAATGTCAGTGGTATCCTAGAAGATGTGGGAGATGACTGGATTCAAGTGGGACAAAAGAAATGTTGGCTGTCAGCACTCCTTATGAGGTCTTGCAGGATACAGTTGCAGGAATAAGTTTTTGATCTCCTCTGACTCTGCTTAGTAGCACAGACATTGCTGGAAATTTTGTAAAACAGCAATTCAAGGCATAAAGTTGGTGCTCCAGGAAAAGAAGGAAACCACATGCCAAATCACAGCTGTTCCATATTTCCTCTGAGATAGCGATTCCCTTGAGACGGACTTCTGCAACAAAGTGGGCTCATACAATAGGAATTTCCATAGAGAGAAAGAAAACCTACCAGTTCTCTGCCAAGTTTGAGCAGTTAGGTTTTGGAAGCTCCCACGGGGTGTGCAATAAATAACCTTGAGAAAGAGACCCTAAGGGCTGGAGCCAAAGGAAATCCTCATTTTGGGAAAAAAAAAAAAAAAAAAAATGCATGGAAATTCCCTTCAGTGATGGAACTGGGAAGACTGATCTTTAGTGGAAAGCTGTTACTGAATTACACTGAAATGGTAAAATCCTTTACCTCTATTCAAATCCAAACAAGTTCCCAGCTGAACTCTATCTGTTTAGAAAGCTAATACAGTTCAGGCGGATCTGACGCATTAAGGGGCTTATAACTTTCTTTCCTGAAATTGCTAAAGAGCTTTTTCCAAAGAATTCATTTACAAAGATTGTATCAAAAAGATACAAAGGAAAAATAAAGAGGGAATGGGAAGCAGAAAAGAAATAATTTAATGTGAGTTCTATTTCTCTAAACTTCTGAATTGGTGCTGTGAGGAGTTTGAACTTGCTCAATGAAATTATTTGTAGGTCTTCAGATCAGATTTGATTTACACATGTGCTTTAAAGAGATACTTCTTGAACCAGGAACAAACAACTCTTCTTCCATCGGAGAATATGTGTATGCACATACAACATACACTTCCTGAGTGATGTGTAGAATAAATAATATTCATCTGTTTAGAAAATCGTTACCTGCCACTTTAATATTGTCTATCCGGATACTTTATGCTTGTGCTTATGGAAAATGTGCATCACTGACAAAAGAAGTGTTCTATATTCCTGTATGGCTGGACACAATATAAGCAACAGTGTATGATTCCTTGTTATTTATTGGTAATAGGAAGGAGAAACTAGAAAAAAATGAATTAAATGGGAGACTAAACGCTGAATGGACAAGTCAGAGTGTTGTACAATGGATATGGAGCAGCATCAGCCGCAGCAGTATGTTTGTGTGTGTAACTGCGTTAGGGAGTACATACCAGTGCATATGCTTGTGTGTGTATAGATAAAAGTGGTTGCTATCTATACTTTAGAGAATGGACTATCCATCAAATGCCAGGGCCAGGATTTATGTGCTTAAATATAGGCATTTATTACCATCTGAAATGCCTTAGGATATCTTGACATCCTGGCAAATGTGACATTGGACCCTTTGGAGCCCTCTGGCCCTTTTGGCTAGAAGCCAGGTAGAAAACCCAAGGTTGTCAAAACACCATATTTAGTTGTCCAAATCATACAGAAAGTGACTGTAAAAGAGATCCAGATCTCATCTTGGCAGGACCGAGTAAACCTGCTGAAGTTGATGATGTTTCTCTACAGATCAGAAGAACAGAATTTGGTCTTCCATCTTTCATTGTATGATATTAAATTCTCTTTCTTTCGTTCTACATTTGGTAGAGTAAATGTATCAGCTTGTATATAAATAACACTTTTGTCAACTTCCTCATAGAAAATGGAGCAGAAAGCTGAAGGCTTTAGCTAAGGTTGCATTAGAGACTTGCTGGCTCTGCATGATCGTCTTGTGGAAGACTGTGTGGCTGATGGACTTGTTGAATTCCTCTTGTCAGAGGAAATGAGCAGGTGAAGAACTTTCTCTGTGATTTATCACCCTCACAATGATTAATTTGCAAGCTCCAGTTAAGGCTTAGTGATCTGAGATTTGCAATACAGTAACCTTAATATTAGGCTTTCAGAACGAAATTTCTTGTGAAGACAAGTGTTGTTACACAGGTGTCCATTAAGGGACTGGTTAAGAGACTGTGTAGGTGCGTGTAAAGAAGAGTTTCTGTGAGAAGGTAGTTGTTCCCCTAAAATGACATAAATGACTGACAGCACCTTGCAAAGTAATAACTCAAGAGCAATCTGTTCTGATTTCATTTGACAAATGCAGTTCAGAGTGATTAATGGTCATACTTCCTACCCTGGTGGGTTGATAAATGTTCTGCAATGTTACCCTAAATTAATGTTATGTAAAATTAAAATTAATTGGCAATATGAAATGCCCTTAGAGGCTTTTGTTGCTATTTAAGCTCTGTTGAGAATTGGAAGTAGAGTCTCCAGATGGGTAAAAAGGAGGAGATGAAAGGACATTGTGATACTGATGGTTTTGTTGTCATCACTGCGTTACTTTACTATTACAGTCTTTGTATTTCACAAGGCGGTTATTTTTGTCAAAAGGCAAAGAGTGCAAAGGACTTTTCTTACAGAAACTCAGCTGGCAAGGCACAACTGTCAGGAGTCCAGCTAAGGAAATATGGCCTCAGTGAAAGTGAGAGGTGAACTGTGGCTCTCCTGACAGCTATGTGGTCCTGTCTTCTTTGTTAGTAATGTGAAGATATTTCTATTTATATACCTGCTGCAGATGTAAATACAATATAGATCGGAAAAAAAAAAAAAGAATACTTTACAGGAACTTCAAAGACTGAAGAATACAGGTTTGCAAGTCCATTTTTCTGATAAAAATTTTCTGACTTCCTTTTTTTCAGAGTAGTCTCAGGAGCCACAGAGCCTGCCACTCCGAAACTCGCAGTATTCTTGGGGTCTAAACTTCTGCTAATGAATTTCATAAGCTTGTGCTGGTGGGGTCAGTGAAGTGAGGCAGCATGTGAATACTGAATATCCATTATTTTGCTGTCGCTGATGCAAGCTATTAGCATGAATTTGGAGGTGAGCAAGGGATGCACAGCATGGTCTGCTGATGTTCATATCTCTAAAAGTCCTTCCAGCTATGGTGAAAAATACTGAAAGAAGAAAGCAGGAATTACTGCTAAGTGTTGCATGTCAGATTAAATTACATTTCTTCTGCAGCTGTTGAAGCCACTTGGGTGTTTTCATCCAGAACAGCAATTTACTGGTAAGCTGTTGTCACATCACCCAAGAAGAAAATCTATAATTTTTCAGTTCTGAATTTAAAAAAAGGGGGGCTTCTCTGCGTAAGTTATAGGGAATTTTAACCCTCAGATCTTCCTTTCCTGAACTGCTAAAGGAATATATCAGACAATTTATTCTTTGCAGACAGAACCTAAAAGGATAATCCAACAACCAGTTGAAAAGTGCTGACATTGTTTGACCTTACTGTTTAAGCCCAGGAATGGTGGAAGAACTTTGACTCAAATAGATTAGAGGTGGTTATTAACTTAATCCAAGTCTTCTCCATGAGAACGACTTAATTTCAGAAGTTTCAGAAATCCCCTCCAAATACCAGGCAACTCCAGCATTAACTTTGACGGTGTTCAAAGATATTTTTTTCTTAAAGATATCTTTAAATTTGTCCCCATTTGGGGGGTCATTTGCATTATTACAGGGCTAATTTCAACTATAACAGGACTAGGTTCTGAGACGTGCCATGATTGGAACCTCTCAGTTTTCTGTGTGCAAAATGGAGAAGAAATTGATTCTCAGTACTGTAGAGTTAAAACATCATAAACTGGATGTGATTTTGCTTTCAACTCTTAATAACAAAAAGATGCTTAAAATTAAGAATCAAAGACTGTGCTCAAGGCATGAAGAGAGCAGCTAGGTGCTACTGCATCCTAACCATGTGTGAGGATCAAAGTCAACTATTTCAGCAGTCAAACTTTCGGTGTTTATTTTTGAAAATCTTGGCCTGTGCATTAAATGTAACCGAAAGGAATGCAATTTACAGATACATATGCATATGTGAATAGTATCTTCCACATGTGAACAATCTGGTGCTTAGATGTGCATCTGCTCAATTAATCTGCCTTTATTTTTCTGTTTGTTTATTTTTTTTCAGGACATCACCAAATCTCATTCTGGCATCTATTAAGCATTGTGTTTAAAATACCAGAGGTAAGTTTTCACTTCTTGGCGTGGGTCAGCTTTTAGAAGATGTTCTGTGTTCATTTTCCAGGCCCACACTTCTATGAAGCCACATATCCAGGGAAACGTAGCAAGGGTGATAGTGGATTTGAAGAGCATAACCTTTGAGGGAAGGTTAAATTGATAGCATATGTTTAGTCTAGAGGAGAGTAGACAGCAGCTTACATGAGAACAGCTCTTATAGTTAAAATTATTTAGGAGATGCTAATGATAAATTGTTTTGTGACCATTTTGGAATTGGTCAAGAAATAATTGACTTTTCAGCAAAGAAGATTCAGGTGAGGTTATAGGAAGATAATGTTTATAAGACCAGTTAAGCATTGCAACATATTGCCTAGGGAGCTAGTGAAATCTCTTTCTCTGGAAAATTTCATCACAAACATCTGTCACGAATAGTCTTCACAAACCCTAGACTTGGCGTCCCAGCAAAGGGATTGTCTAAATGACTTTTTAAGTCCCATCCCAGTTTACTTTTCTGTTTTCTTGAGTTTTCATTGTGCACTTTTTTTTCTTTTTTTTTTTTTTCATTCTATGAATACGACATTTCTGAAGCAGGTGATTTGAGGGTGTGCTGCTGGACAGCTGGTCAACCTCTACTGTTTCTCCATGTTATAGGGAAGCCATTGCTGGGCAAGGAGTTTGCTGAAGGAAAGTCGTAAGATTTTCTCTCTCCTTGTAAGACAGTATGATCTGATACATGTAGGGACTGAGGAGACCTTATTAGAGAAAGCAGAGGATTTGTGCTTCTCTTTTTTTTCTGTGGCATTTTAAAGGCTATGTGACTTGCTAATAGCAAGATACTAAGGCAAACTCTTGCTTCCTGCTTTGTAATTTGTTCGATGATGGAAATAATGGGAGAATACCAGAACTAACAGTGTTTTGACCTTGAATGATTCTTTGAGGCACTGAAAAAGTCAATGATGACAAACAAATGCTGGTAATTTGATTTCACGAGAAAATTGTGTAGAGTTTGTACAGTAGAAGTAGGCAAAAAACCAAAACAAAACATATGTTTTCCATGAAAAATGTGTTGTTCATAACATTTAATTCTCAAAAAGAAAAATGGCCCTTTCTGGAGCTTTTTTTGGCACTTTTTTTGTCTTACAAATATGCTACAGCTTTTTTGCAAAAAAGAATATCTCACTTATCCTAATTTCCTCAACTTATTCTTTTATAATTAAAGCTATGACTAGCTAGGAGACACATCCCTTGGTTTAATTCAGACATTTCTCTATCACCAGGTGCAAGGCATATGTTTGTTTTATGACGTCAGATATTAAATTTGCTGTCCAGTCACCTTGAAACAAAATTGTGCCTTGCACATATGTCCTGACCCCATCTGTGTAGAGTAAAAGGTAGTTTTTCTTGTAATCTGTCCAGGCTTTGAGCAGTTACTACTTATAGGCAGCATGAGTCTTCCTGGAGGTGCACAGAAGCCTCTGCCACCAGTAACTTACAGGGCCTCTTCCCTACCTTTCCCCTTCACTGGAGAGTCTCAGTCAAACGTATTCACTTACAAATGATCTGGGTATTTTTTTATATGATACTTTCTAATAACTTATGACATAAATCTCAAATTGAATAAAGGGGGCACATGATCTGGGACATCATGTGTTCACTCAAGCTATTCTGTAACGCTGTGATGTTTTAGGACTAGTGTCTTCCTTTTGATTAGTTTGACTCTCCCTGTATTTCTTCACTGTATGCTAACTGCTTCTAGGAGCCCGTGATTTTGATGAATACGTGTAAAATTTATAAAGATTGTTCACCATTCCCATTGGTTGCTAGATTTGCTTCCCACCATCCCATCCAAGCATTTCCCTATTTCTTGTGTCTTTCGGAACTCCCTCAATGTGGAGTCTTGGTGATCTCAGTGCTGGTAGGCTTCAGCACATCAGCCTTCAAGCTGCCGCTTACTTGCTGTCACTTGGACAGAATTTGTGACACCCGTTACTGTGATCTCCAGTTGTCACACTGCTCATGTCTTGTTGATGTACGAGGGGCCACCTCATAAGTCTAACTGACCCCATTAGCCTTGGCTTCATTTTTTTATCCTTTGACTCTTCTTGTAGCAGTGATCTTGATTATAGTGCTTGAATCTTCGGCAGTTTTAGTGGGAAGCAATGTTTGCATCTTATTTATCAGGCTTATTTTAATTCATTCTGGGCAGGTTCCAAGCGCTGTGTTAGAGATTAAAGGGAACTGCACACCCCAATTAACAGAGAGTCCTCTCTAAGTAAAAGTATTTCTGAGGAGTGACTTCCTCCCTTGCAGTCTTGATTGCTTTCCCCTAGCTAATGCATGGTTATTTACTGAGTGCTGTCCTTATTCTGTCCCTTAGTTTACTTTAGTTTACCTGCCTTTACAACTTGGAAGAATTTTTTTCAAGAATTAGATTTGCTTCCACCAACAATCTCTCCAGTAGAGTGGGTTCGGTATCCTCTCTCTGAAAAGTGAATTTAGTACAACTCATTTTTACAACCTTCTACAAGGTGCTTGCATTGTAATTTTTTTTTTCTTGCTTTTAGACACAAAACTTTGACTCTATTTTCTTTTTACCCTCTCTCAGGGTTCACTAGTTACAGTGATGAACTTCACTTACTGAAGGGCTGCAGTTATGATGAGTGTTGCATGCATATGCCCACTGACTCCATGTGTCTTGTCCAGACTCTTTCTTCCTCCAACACCTGCCACTTTCTCCATTTTCCATACAGGGAACTAACATGACATGCTAATCTCTGCACATTGTAGTGAAGCCTTTCTCCTTCTATGTTCACTTTCTGCCCATGAATTGTCTAGTGGACCTTAACGAACATTTTTATAAGGAAGGTTGTGTGTAGTTTGTGGAGAAGAAGATCTTAAATCGTTTATGGTATTAGGAATATAAGACTCTCCTATTGGAAGTGATGAATCATAGTAGTAAACGTGTTTGAAATTGACATTTTAGAACACAATCATGCACCATTCTCTCCAGAAAATTCATATTTCCTTCTGAAGTCCATGTATCCTTCTACTTGCTCTCATATATTTGAGGATTGTTCTGTGCCATTTAATTCCTCTTTTGACCGATTTTCTTTCAATTCTCAGTCATGAGAACAAAAATAGAGATTTTTTTAAATGGAAACCTTTCCCTCAAAATGCTCAAGAGGATCATTTGCACCTGAAGTTGCCTCATCTCATCTGCAAAATAAGCCCTGGAAATCTTTTGTGGCTTCATGTGTCCCTTGAGATGATTGTGCTTAAATTTGAGCATACATTTAAGTGCTTCTTCAGATTTTTTTTTCAGGTAGGTGCCTAACGACTGTGTGGAAAAGACACATATCTAAGAATAATATCAAGGATAACTATGTGACTCCAGTTCTGCAAAAAAATTAATGCAGCAGATCCAAGTGAGAAACCTTTGGAGTCAGAAAGATTCCATGGAAGTACATGGGGTTTCCCACAAAATGCCCTTTGCAGGACTGGGGCCCACATAAACAGAAGAAGAACATTTTCTGCCTCTCTGTCTCATGGCAGTGCACTCGCAGCAAAAGCTGTGAAGAGATACAAAGAATGAAGCAAAATATGAACTTAATGTTTGTTCCCAATTGTAGACCTGGGAATGGATGTTGATATTTTGGAAACTGTGAAGCATGCTTCCTAGCCAAAACTGTTTCCTGACTCAGAAAAGAGCAAGCAGATCTTCTCTGCTTGTTCTCCAGAAGTATTTAAATTACTGAAACTGCATAGAATGGTTTAAATTAGCTCTGAACAATGAAGGCTATTCAGGCATTTGTTGAATCTGCCAAATCCTCTTTGACTGGTTATTAAACACCTATATTTCTAAAAGAATTAATTTTCTTGATGTTTTTATAATCACAATAACTAGGGATATTTTCTAGTATTTTCTAGGATTCTAATAACATACTCCAAGAGTACATTTTAGGAATGATACTGAGCACACAGCCTTTCCTATAGGATTAATTACTTTGTTCCCAACTTTCCAATTTGATTCATCTCTCCATAAAATATTTTTATTAAGACAATTTATTGTCCTCATATTTGTTCTGACTAATTAAATAAAAAGTCAGAATCACCATTTACTAAAGCAGGAGATATACTATGATGAAACAAAATCTACCATAATACTGGATGGGAGATGAAGTCTCGAGCTGGCTTGTGATATGACTCCTGTTCTGCAGTTTGCAGTGGAAGGCATTAATGGTGAAAACAGGTGAGATCAGGAAGACTTCCTTGAACTATAGGCTCATTTCCTTACTCAGACTTCCCTTCAGCTGAGGTATAAGAGAGCGTTATTTGTACCATGTACAGGAAAATAAATGGGCTCCCATTTTTAGTGCATGTAGACTGTCATGTTGTCAAAATGACTACTGGAGTCTCATTGAGCTAAACTAACCAAGGCAAAGGGCAGCTGGGTATGTGACCATTTAATAGCATAAATCTGAAAAAGCAAGAGTGTTGGTACAGTGAGGGACAAGGGATGCTTAAGTGGAAAATTCTACAAGCAAATGGCAAGTAGGCTCTTAACTATGTGCTTGTCTCTTAAATTATTTATTTGGACTGCACTGAAGAAGGAAGCTTCCAAGAGAGTCTTTCCCTGATCATTTTCTCCTCTGTCCAAAGATGTGGAGATTGTGCAGTTGCTGTTCTTCTCTCCGGAGTTGACTTCATTGGACAGTTCAGAGCATGGAAGTTTTCTGATTTGTACCTGTAAGAGCCAAGTGTTGTCACAGAACAAAGAAGTAATCCTCCTCTTTGCAACAAAATATTTTATTAGAGAAACATGTCTTATACGCTATGCAGGAACATGAAGCAAGAGCCCAGGCTTCATGAAGATGTTGCAATGGGTATATATTCTTTCAGATTTGTCCCATAAAGTTTGGGAGAAACAATCAGTGTAAAAGGTACCCAGCACTGGCTGATAAAATCTTATGTCACTGATTTAGATAAATATTTTAAACTAATGGGACACCATTGCCCTTTCCCACACTGTTAGTGTGGACCAAAAATCATTATGTGTCATGTTGAGCCCCCGAGGATGTCGTAACTCACCTCTTACTCCTCTTTCCCTTGCCGGTCCTGCTCTGTAAAGTAGATTCCTGCAAGTCCGTATTGCCTTGCTGTCCCTGACTTTTGGCACTGCTGAAATCAGTGGTCCATCTGAGATGTTCTTGGACTGCTCTGCGGAGCCCGGATGGCACCAGAAGCTGCTGCCCAGCACTGGCTGCTGCTGCATGGGCTCGCTGCGCCTGCCAAGCCTCTGCGGGACACCTGCTTCGTGTTAGCGGGGGAGTTCTCTGATGTGCTTTATCCCCTCTGTAAATATATTTGCTATACTATTAGCATGGCACTGTTTCAGGGGAGATTAAGAGATAGAAAGCATTCACATGGGAGTTTTTACTGACATGGATGTTTTGGGTTGAGTTGGTGAATGTGTTTGCCCTCCTAAGTGACACAGTTAAGCTGGCAAAAGTAGAACAGTTTCACTGTCATGGAGGAGAAGAGCTTAGGAACACAATAAATGTGATTTCAAGACTGAAAATAAGTATATGTTATGTATATACACGCATAGATATTTTATTAAATAAATATAGTATATATTTTATTCTCTCTATATATGAAAGCAAATAAAAGCCTTTCTTTGCTGTGACTTTCTTAAGACCACCTTGAAATGGCAACCTCATCATGAAAACAGAGAAATGGATTAAAACCGTGTAAGGTTATGTATGAAACTGTGCACATACAGTTTCACATCACATCATATGTAGATCTTGGAGGTGCCGTTCAGCACTCAGGCTGTACTCAACAGGATGTGCAAAACCACTGAAGTATTATTTGAAAATGCAGATGTATCTAGTCCTTGTCCTTGCTAGAAATGATATCTAAGACATTTATATCTAAGAAATCTAAGATCTAGATATCTATATCTTTAAAACTCTTTTTCCCTCACAAACAAACCTAGCCAAATGGATCAGTGCACATTTAAACACCAAAGAACGGGAAGGATTTCCAAAAGATGCTTGGCAAATCAGTTTGTGACTGGTACAGTGAAGGCTGACTCAGTCTTTGGGAGTCTGTCCCTTATTTCAGTGACTGAATACAGAATGTGTCATTTGGGGACTCTGCCTGTGAGAAATATGTCTTTTCTAGTGATCCCTTATGATCCAGAGGAAGAAGTCAACTTGCATTTCAGCAGACAGAGCAGGGTGTAATTCACCCTGGGAATGAAGGGGAATTTTGCCTGCCTTATAGTAAACTGGATGAGATTTTCAATGCTACTGCAAGGGTAAGCTACTATTAATTAGTTTCTATTTATCCCTTGGCCTCACTGTAAACATTAATAGTTGTCTGGGGTTGCAGTGTAGCTCGATGAGAATCTGAGTTATCTTATCTTCCTAGTGCTGCCAATTCTTTGACACTGAGTGACGTCCTGAAACAAGGACCAGAATGGCCAGACAAGAAAGTTGCTTATTGAAACAATGAGTTTCCTGAAATAAATAGGGCAGTTTTGCATCAGCCGGCCTGTTCCCGTCCCTGGAACAATGCTGGGCATTTGCATCGGCTAAATGAGGTTAGTGTTTTGCAAAGTCTTCTGGCTCTCTGCATGTCACTATGGGCACCGGCAGATATAGCCAAAACGATAAGAACTGAGGTCATGGAGAAGAAAAAGGAAGGAATGTGAGATCCAAAACAGATATTTAAACTGTGATGATAGTTAATTAAAATGATGTAATTGCTCCTATATTAATTTCCCTTTCCCTTGCCCTGCATTTACCTCAAAGCAGTTCTTGGTAATCTATTGCTTTTATTCATTTTCTCATTCCACCAGAGTAGCAGCACTAACATCCTGAAGCTGCCCTAACTGTCCTCAAAGTGGAGCCAAACATCTTCACTTTTCAAAATGAAAGTCAAAGGCAAGTCAGGGAAGAAAATGACCCCGAGAATCTCGTTGGGTTTCCTTCCAGAGAAGCAGCTGTGCCACAGAGTGTGACAGAAAATAGATAGGATGTTTTTCACAATTAGGTCAAGTTGTTCCTTACTGACTTCTAGGAGACAATGCTGAGCTAAATGCTTGTGAGAAATAATTGATTTTTTCTCTCTATTCATCAAATAACAATGAAATGTGTCTCCTTTTTCCTTCCTTATCTTCACTGTTGATAGCTACTCAATATTTGTATATGTACATACCTATAAATATACAAATACATATGTATTTTTCTGTATGAGTTGGTCATGAATGTCCCTAACGTGGTGTTTGAGCTGTGTCCCTTGGCAGCATGACCTCCTTGCTGCTGTCCTGCTGCCAGAGCGTACAGGCATGAACACACACATCCTAATATAAACTTCTGCTCTTCTGAAAAGTCACCTGAGCCAAGACAGTCTCCTTTGATGAGCATTTGAAAGGTGGAAAAACTCCTGTGAGATTCCCCCTGGAAATGGAGAATGAATTATTTACAGATAGTCTTTCTGAAAACTGTTACAATTTGCTGCTTTTCCTGAGCAAAGTGTATATAAGTAAAGCCACCACCTGAAGGAATGGGTATATGGGTCCCAAGTTGACAGCTGTGAAGGCCAAGCGCTTGTTGCACGTGGCATCATATGCACTGCTGAAATGCCCCTCATGAGTCCCATTTTCTAGTCCTGAAATGGGGAAGATGGTGGCATCAGGCAACCTCCCTCATCCCTAATGATACTCATTACAAGCGATGAGTCAGCTGTGATTCTAGCATGGAAAGAGAGAATTCAGCATGTCACTGGGCATTTTCTTGCAATATCTTTTAGTGCAAAATAATAAGAAAAAAATGGCATTTGCCTAAAGAATTCAGCACCTCAGGCAGAACTCTGTAAACCCACTGTTTAAGCAACGTAGTGAATCACAAGAAAAAAATCTTTTTTAAAGAAAAAAAGTAGCAACTGGATGTGATAACCATAGAAAGAGCAACAGTGTCAGTAACTCATTTGCAGTTTTCAGGGGACAATTGGCTGTAATTACCTGATGCTAAGAAATAAAGTCACTGTAGCCCAACAAGGAAATGCCATGCCTCATTAGGACAAGATGTTTTCATTTAAACTGATGTTGTGGTAGCACATTCATGACAGGCTTACGTGAAGAAGCCTTACTCAGGAAGTAAAATTTGCAGAGGAAAAAAGAGATCTAAATACTGCAGTCCTTGCTGGAACAAATTAAGTTGCTCTGAACTGAACTATTCCTAAGGCCAAGAGTGACACAAATGCCCGTGGCTCAGACTTAGTATTAACCAAATGGTGTGTGTGTAAGTAGTGAGCAACATGTAGCCATGTAGCCCAATTCAGTATTTCCTATTATTAAGCAGATTATTAGGCAAAGGTTTGCCCACACCCATAAATTTCCTTGAGGTGACTGCAACATAAAACATAAATTTAAGCTCTGTCTCAGGCTGGGTAAAGATTGTCCAAATGTACTTACATGCTTTTTCTTAACTTTGTGAGCAAATCTATAGAATCTGCAGATTTATACATATATACAAACTGATAATTAATACTTTCTTATATTTTATATAGTGTGATTGTGATACCTATATATTTTTATTTATATAGCTTTAAAAAAGAAAAACATATGGAAAGTCTAGATTTCTTCTATAACAGAAAAGCCAAAGAATGATATAAATGAATAGTGTTTTATCATCGTTAATGTTTGGCTTTGTGCTAAAGGAAGCTAATAAACACAGAATAATGGCCAGCACTAAGCCACAGAATTATATCAGATGACATGATTTATTATTTGGGCTTTTATTCTTCTTATTTAGTTATACCACATTCATGACCGCAAAACTGATGCCTTCCAAACGTATAGCAATAATCCATAGCTAGAAGTGGATCTTGGGAACTACAGGTCAGCCAGCTCTGCCTTAAATCCCAAGAATGTGATGGAGCAAATTCTCCTAGAAGGCATTTTCCAAAGTTTTAAGGACAAGAAGGTGACTGAAAGAAGTCAGCATGGATTTACAAAAGGGAAATCATGCCTGGGCAGTCTGATGGGCTTCTATGGTGAAAAGACTAGCTAAGCAAGGATGGATGTTCGATTATGGCTTGACTTTAGTAAGACTTTTGACACTTTCTGCCATAACATTCTCATAAACAAACCGGTGAAATATAGATTAGGTAAGTGGACACTGAGATGAACAGAGAGTTGGATGAACTATTCAGCTCAAAGTGTTTTGATGAGCAGAATGAGGCCTAGCTGGAGGCCAGACACTAGTGACCTGTATTATAGAACCAAATATCTAAGTTTTTAGATAATATTGGGAGGAGTGGTTGATACAGCAGATGGTTTTGCTGCCTTTCAGAGGGACCTCAGCAGCTTAGATAAATGGACCAATGGAAACAATGTAAGATTCAATAACGGGAAATGTAAATTCCTGCCTCTTGGAACTAAAACCACCATGCAACAGTCTGGAGGCCACCTGACTGGAAAGCAGCTAAGTAGAAAAAAAAAAAATCTGTTGGCAATAAGCTGACCATAAGGCTGTAATGTGACCTGGCAGCAGAGAAGGACAACAGATTTTTGGGGTGCATTAAAGAGTGTGGCCAGCAGTTCAAGGCAGAAGATCTTTCTCTTCTACTCAGCAAATGTGGAGAGGCCACATTTGGAGAGCTGCATCCAGTGTTGAACTCCCTCGTACAAGTCATAGACCTACTCTCCAGCAGAGGGCTTGCAAAGGACTGGAACTTCTCTCATGTGAAGGGAGGTTGAGAAAGCTGGAACTGTTCAACCTTGAGAAGAGAAGGCAGAGAGGGATATTTTTAGTGAGTAAAAACCTGATGGGACAGTAAAGAGGTGGATTCAGACTCTTCTAAGTGGTGCCCAGCGAAAGGACAAGAAGCAACCAGCACAAACAGGAATACAAGAAATTCTACGAAAACATAAGAAAACTATTTTCACTGTGAGAGTGATTGAACATCGAAATATGTAACCCAGAGAGACTGTGGAGTCTACATTCTTGTAGATGGTCAAAACCTGACTCTGTGTTGTCTTGAGGAACCTGCTTTAGCTGACCCTACTTTGAGCAGGGGATTGGAAAAAAATGGTCTCCAGAGGTCCACTCCAATCTCAGCTACTCTCTGTTTCTTCAGCATGGGAAGCAGAGCTGTGAAAGTGAATATAGATAATCTTACTGGGGGCAGCATTGATGAGAGATCGTCCTCACATAACATGAATCTCAACATGCTTCACACTTATGTGCTAAAGTGGGGGTAGGGAACTTTACTGCTCACTTAACCGTCAAGAAAATTTTCCTTCAAGGTATGTATCTAACAGGTTCCCTGTAGCTGTTAATACAAGAGAGATCCCTAACTTTCCTAAAGCAGGGACATTACAATGTTCCTTGGTCCTTGCAGTCCAAACCACCTTAATCTGAACATGTGGAGGATAGAGCATAGATTCTGTATTTCTCCTAGATCATATTTTCTTTATATATGAGTTACATAAAAAGCAGGTATGATCCCTCCTTTTCCAGACTGGGCTTTAAGAAAGAAGGATTTATCATACTAAAGTATAAATACACTTCCTCCCACTGTACAGTCTATACACAGAAACTGATGTTCTATATTAAAAGCACAAAGTTTACCTTCCCTATAAGGAGCTGCTCTGTTCAGCTGACTCATGACACCAGAGCAATATTTACTGTTTACTTCATTACTTGCCTAGTGGTGCATAAGGTCAAGCATAAATCTAAGACGGAGTAGGTTAAAATCTCTTCTCCAGTGAAAATAGTGGGACCTTTCGTATTCATTTCAAAATAGCCAAGATTTTGCCCTATGCGCATGGAGTAATAATCTACAAGACTTATAAGATGATGCTCTCTAACACAGCAGTGATATTAACAGGACTCCAAGGATTAGAGGAGACACGAAGACTAACATTTCATGCAAACAGAATTAATTGCTACAGCGCCGCAAGTAACAGAGCTTTTTCAGAATCAAAATTACTTGATAATCTGTTTTCTCCTTTGCTTTTTTTGTAAATGTTTATAAATAGAGACTGTTCCACCAAAATATGTGTACTTCTGACTATAACAGAACTGTCTTCAGTTAGTGAAACAGTAAAAACTTACACATCTGAAAAGGGCACTGTGGTGTCATATTTATTTATTCCCAGGGCAAAATGTGGCTCTACCTCTCTTTGTCTGGCGTTTTTCTTTTTTTTTTTTTTCTTTTCTTTTCTGGTATCTATTCTGCAAAATAAAGTTGGCTGCCTGCTGAGAACACACCTACTAATTTCAAACCAAAGGGAATTTATTTAACTTATTTATAAATCTTCCAGGAACAAGAACTATAGAGAAAATAATGATTTAGCTGATTAGTTGGTGCTGCACAGTTTTAGAAAAAAGTAAGGCTTGCAATCAGACTTTGGGGAGCTGGTGTCTACGTACTTTCTCCTTCTCCTTAAGCTTTCTCACAAATAAGTCTTTGCAGAAGTGAAACACTTTGTGCTTATTCCTTCTGTATAGGGTCTTTGCCACACTTTCCAGCCTAACTGTAATTCTAGATGCTTTGTAGTCTCCCCGAGGATCTCAGAGGAGCGCTGGGTTTTTGGCTGCCAGCTATTCCCTCCAGATTACTTCAGCTTTCTTCCTCCAGACCTGGTTCATAGACTGTCTTCTTCAGCCAACTGTGATTGCTACAGAGGATTCAAATTTGGCTTAGCAGCTGCACTTCTGTTCCCTAGGATTAAAGGGAAACTAACCAATTCATCTTAATACTAAGAACCATTAACTCAGAACAAAAGCATCTGAGAGAAAATAGGGATCAAAAGAACAAATGACAAGCAAACTTAGTTCCTCAAGTAGTTACCCAGCTCCTTCCAACCATGCTACTGTGAATAATGAAATTTTGTCAGTCCTTAGATCCACGACATTTCCCACTCCTGAATTTGCTCTGTCCCTTTTCACACTTTGGAGTTTCCATCACCCTCTTTAGCCATGTTGAATGAGTCTGAGCTTTCTTTGCAGGGCTTGAGCTTTAGGGAACTTGTTATTTGATTTTTCTTTGCATGCTCTATCTACATTAATTCTGTGTACTGACAAGTGTGGGAGGTGTTTCTTACACTGCTAGGGGCCAGGAGCACTGTCATGAGCCAGCTCATAGGGATTGCCAGCACTTGGTACATTGGATAGTTGACCCCTAGTTATTAATGTAATAATGTAATATCAATCAACTACCTTACTGTACTTACTTCAAAGTAGGCCTTTGGGGGATCTACAGTGTCGATTCACAGGCCTGGTTCTCAGCAGAATTTCACTTGGCAACTTTATCTTTGCAGCACTAATCAGCCACTGACCTTTTTTTGATGTGCTCTTGCTCAGTTCTGCCACTGTGCCCAGCCCATAGATAACGGCTGTGCCTGCACGGACCTGCCTTTCCTAATGTGCTGGTGCCTTGTGCTCACAAGGGCTCAAACCAGCTCATCTGCAGTTTAATTCGCTTATTCTGACGTATTCATACAATTTCGGAAGAGGATTATTCCTACCTGCATTACAGCAATTCTTTACCATTTCTGCGATGAGCAGAAACTTAAGCAATTCTTGAATAGAGAAAGAACTCACTACTTGGCAAATATGCCATTCCCTTTGCTTTTGGACAGTGGTTGTATTGAACAGCAAGCAAGCAGGCAAAAAAAAAGTCTTGTAGAAAGGAATTAAGGGTTTCCATGATCTTTGTTCCATGCGCTCAACTGTCGGGACAGGTTTGGCCCTGGCGGAACAGTGTTATCTCGTGCCACCACTTGGTTCCGGTCTGCGCTGGCCTCTGGTGACACTTTGGAGGAGGCAGCCTGGCGGGTCACTGTGATCCCCTGTCTCCCTATCACCTCGCGCTCTGTCTGCAGCTTTGTTTATGCCGGCTTAGAGATACCCGCTGCATGTTTCCATTCACTACTGCCCCAACCTACTTCGGCAGCACCGCTGAGCACTTGGGTTCCTATAGTGCGTGCTCTTAAGAAAACAGAGTGTTTTTTTCCCTGGTTATGTTTTGCTGCATTTTGACAAGGTGCTTACAAATGTAGTGTCCAAGACTGGAAATAAGGGACATGAAAAATTCTGTAACGTGGCAATACACGTGCCCTTTTGTACAGTTAAAAAGTTAGAAGTGTTAATGCAGAGAAAGGATTTCATTGCAAATGTCAGCTTTTTGCTTCTTTTTTTCTTCTTTTTTTCTTCTTTTTTTCTTATTTTTTTCTTTCACTCTTCTGCAGGCTTCTTTGCATATTGGGGTCATTTCAAGGTACTGTTTCATAGCTAGAGGTTAAAACTCCCGGGTTCCTATTGCAGATTCTGCCCTGTGCTCACTCAAGCTGGTAGGACGATCACTTATTATGCCTAGTCCACTTATGCAGCCAAAGCACAGTTTATTGTCAAGGCTTTTTTAGATCCTTTTGATCAAATGGGCACTCTTCTGGGTTTAGGATTAGAGTTGGCTTCCCTTTTGGGTTTAGGAACTCAGAAGGTCCACAAATTGAGAAGTTTAATAAGGGACTTGGCTTCCCTGCTCATAACATTCCCTGCTGTTAGGACTGATAGAGCATTTGTCTGTCACAGTGTTAGGACCTTGGTGGGAATCAGATGATTATAAAGGGCTCAAAAAATTCCTTGAAGTCTTTGAGAGGTGTCAGACAGCACACGTTACCAAGGAGCCATTTGTGTGCCAAAATACAGGATTGTCACTCTCTTGTCACACTCCAAAATACTCTGCCAAGATTAGGAATTCAGGGTTCTGCTCTTCCCAAGGACCTCTGGGATCTGCTTGAAAACTGGAAATAGAAACAAGCAAGTTGCAACCCTTACCAGTCTGCACTATGTCAGTGCTGGTTCAGTTTTAGCAACTTTTAGAGCTCTGGGTCTGTATAACTTCCCAGCAATCCTCTAGGACTTTTCTAACACTTACAGTTAAATTTTCTAGTATTTAAAATTGAAGCAGAAGGGTGTGCTCAGTATGCCTTTTGGCCATCCCTTTGCCTTCACTTTAAGGATCTGAAGAAAGATGCAATCAATCAAGGCTGTTACAGCTTCTGTTTTCTCTCCAGGGATCATCTTCAAATTGAGGCAACTGAGCAGTCAGTTTGTTCAAGCTTTGCTTGTGCATTGAGCTCCTCATCAACTGCGTTCATTTTTTTTTTTTTTTTGAAAATAAATACATCAGGCCACAACTGTAGTCCAGCCCAAGTTATCCAGTCAGGCTGGATAAGAATTACCCCAAAAGGTGATTTCTGTATGAAGTTTTCTGAGGGATAATGTGATCTGAAAATCTTAAATTTCATGCCCTTTCTGTCAGTGTTATTCTTCCCACAAAGCATTCAATTTTGGCGGAATGAAGAACTGCTAAAATGCAATAATTTTTGCAGTCATGATCAAATTTTATTCATGTTGGTGACATTCTCTGAGGGCTAATTGCAGGTGCAGATACAGCAAATAAGTCAAGGCTTATTTGCCTTAGAGGCAAAAGAGGTTTTTCATCTGTCTCTCGTGAAATCAAAACACAGCCAAGCAAACAAATGAACTTCAGATAAATACATAAATGTGCATATATCTGTAGGTGCCTGCCAGTTCATCAGTTCTTTATGGCAGAATTTTAAAGACATGAATAAGCAGAATATTTCAACATGATCATTTTTAGTTTCTATAGTTGGCTAACGATGTCCTCCTCTCCCGTGAAGACATCTCCTTGAGTGTCCCACGCTACTTCAGACTCTTTGAGGAAGTCTTTCTTCCCTGCTCTCTTGTCAGTTGGGGCCCAGAGCAGATGCACAGTCAGAGGATGAGCCATGTGGACAGGGGTGATTGATATACACCTACTGGTCAGAAATGCTGGTGTTGCCCCTTGGGATGAGATCTATTTTGAGGTGTGACACAGCCGCTGTTGATTGCCTCCATGAATGTCAATAGCACTAATGGTTGTTGTTTCAATCTTATTCATACAGCAACCTAGTCCTACCCATCACCCATAACTCAGCAAAGGCAGCAGAAAAGATGGGCTCCACAGCACCTCCTGAAATGTAAACCATATGGGTCACCTGGACTCACTCTGACAGGGAATTCTGAAGACCTAGAAGTCTAGGAAAAAGCTGGTGTGGATTTTATGAGTTCTTGGATTGCAAACACCATACTGGATCACCTCTAGTGACTCACACTGTGCAGATATTCTCTTATATACTTGTGCCAAGAGGATACAGCTTCAACCACAGATGGAGACACTGCTTCACACAGGTGCTCCCTTTGACTCTAAAGTCCCTTCTGTTTGTACCGCAGCAACAGCCAGATTCCTCAAATGCACTCAAGGGCCTACTGAGCTGTACAAAGAGCACACAGTGACACCAAACCACAATGTCCCTTTTCAGACAAACTCTCCATTATGTGAGTGCTATTTTAGAACTACAATATTTTCCATAGCTCATGATTAGAATAGCATGGTAGGGAAAAAAAAAAAAAAGAAAAAAAAAGGAGGGAAAAGGAAATCTATAGGCTACAATTAAAGTCTGCTTTCTGTTTTACCACTACTTTTTCATATTTGAGCCTTTGGTAATAAATGGTCAACTTTAAAAAGGGTGAAATGCTGAGGTTTAAAAAGGATGACTTTATTGAATTTATTATTCCTGTCTGTAGGGGCCAGAAGAGAAATTCTGGTCCCTCAACTCCTCATATCAGACAAGAGTATAAAGTCAGATACTTTTTCAGAAACTCCTTGAATAAAGTGTCCTTTCCAGAAAAAAATCATTCAAAATTTGCATTGACTCAGTCAATCATTCAAGAATCCCTCAGTTTCACTGTATTTATAATTGACTTCTTTCTATGAGGTCTTGAAACTCATATGTGAGGATGGGCTTAGAAAATGTGAATGAACCATGTTTTGGAAAACAAAGTGCATAATTCCCTTCAAGATTCAAAGGAGTATCTCAACAGAGTATCTCAAATTCAGAACATATTGCCATTCCTCTAATGTTTTTATATGCACTGATGACTGCTTAGGCTGAAAAGAATTGGCAGAACTGAGGAAGAAAGAAAACATGATTTAAGTCAGCTCAAATGGAAATTCTTGCAATTATTGTACTGTTTTTTTTTAGTGCATCTATAATATAAGGGAAAGTGAGAAGTGTTAAAGTGCTGCCTACATAAATAGCTAGCTAGAATTTGTCACGGGGGCTAAGGGGAAGCTGTTGCCCAGGGTCTGGAAGAAAATCAGACAGACAGAGTATCTCCTGCTTGCCTGTCTTCCCCCTCTGTCCCTCCAGACGCTTTTTCTCCCTGGTGTTCAGAGCACCCTTCATTACCCTGGCCGTCCCATCTACGTCGTTCTGCTGCTTCGCACGTTGCTCTGAGTGCTGGCAGCACAGTGAGACTCGCAGGAATGACAATCTCAGTGCCACCTGGACGAGCAGCCCTAGGGACACGCATTCTCCCCCCTTTCAATGTTCCTGGCAGCCCCTCGTCGCAGCCGTGCGCGGGGGTGCCGGGGCATGGGGAGGGATGGGAGCAGCGCTGCCAATAACGCTGCTGCCGAGCAGAGATGGGCTGGGGCAGCCGGGGAGGACGCGTGCTCCTGGCTGCCCGTGCACTCCCAGCCAGCAGGGCTGCCAACCAGACCCAATTTGGAAGCTGTTGAGGCCCTCTGTGGAGGACACTGCCCATGCTACATCCTGTTAAGGATTAATTAGAGGAGCCAGAATTGGATACCAAGCCAGACATGAATTATTCTGGGTGAAGGGCACAGCAGCCCGCTCTGTTGGTGCTGCCCACTTCAGCCTGTCTGCTCTGTGTCATATGATGCAGCTGGATCCAAGCCTGGCAGCTCCCTCATCCATGGCATAGCTGAACTTGGCCTTCATGGACTGCTCTGTAGGAGTTAAGTTGGTTCAGGCTGCAAAACCTTGGAAGAGGGGGAGCTACCAGATAGCTGTTCCCACCAAACTTTGTGAATGCTTAATATTTCATACACACAATTCCCACACCAGCATCTCAGTTCTTTCCCCAGTCACAAATTTCCCCTGAAATTGACTGAAAATAAACTTACTAAATTTGTGTATTTGCAAGATGGGACAGAAATAATTGGTGCCGCAGTCTTTGTTGACTGCTCATTGAGTGTGAGAATGATCAAAATATCCATCTGTCTGTGCACTCTCACAAGGGACTTCAGAGACACTAGAGTGTAAACCAGGAGTATACAGTATACACCTTTGAAACTCTGCCCCAGTGTTTACAGTAAGGAACACTGTTATATTTAGAAAAAGTAGTCCTGAAATATTTTGCTTCATTTCATGTGTTTAGGTTTATATCCAGAATCTTCCTCTGAAACTCCTTCCCTAGTTTCTTTAAGAAGGATATTGATATGACATCACCTTTTCGCCACAATAGAGACAAGTCTTGGCTCAGGAGGGAATTTCTTTTTCACCAATAAATTTTATCTCTGCGACTCTTGACTGAAGTGCCTTGAAGTTGCTAAGATGGTCTTCAACTTGCTCTCGTGCAAGCTTGTCCTATAATCTTGGGGAAGCACCACACGTGCCTGGCCTGCCTGTTCCCATCCCCATGCATCTGCCTGGGGCAGCCCTGGAGACACTTCTGGGCTTGGGCCAGCTTTGATCTGAACCAGTGCAACTCGCCTTGCACTTTGGCAGGGCAGTGCACCCACATGTCTATTTCCTTGCTTCTGGGGATTTCCTGGCTTTTGTGATCATCATGCGTTAGAAATTTTCTTAATCATTTAATTGACAGATTTCTACTGTTCCTGTTTTAGTCTGTTGAAAAATACCAGGTTGTTATTTAACTGTCAACAGTATGAAACAGACTGTCAGGTATTGTTGCTATTTGTTTTTTTTCTGGGTTTGCTTTATCATACAAACAAACGTAAAGTACAGACATACATGCAGGAAAAGATGATGCGTATGTTCATATGTATTTATGTATTTTTATATGCAGACATATATATGTAGGCATATATGTATACATATGTATGAAAACAGAGATAAATGGAGGGAGTAAGAAAGCAACAAAAAAAAATACCATTAAAATATTTATTGGTTTAATTCTGTGCTTGCAAAGTTTTCTCTTCTTATTTCATGATTAGAGACTGTGCTAGGACTGCAGCATTATTCCTACTAGAAGTCAGGTGGAAGAAATCTACCGAAAGATTATTCTGAGTAACAGGAAGCGATAGCTCTTGCTGATGTGAAAGAAACTTCAGCCAGATTTGCTTCTATGAAGCTGTGCTGTGGTTTTTTTTCCTTCACTGACAATCAGATAGATTTGGCTAGGAAGTCATAATGTCTTGTAAAATGTTTAATGCTGTACTTTTGAAAGCAAAAATGGAGGCATGACCTGCATGAGAGTATAATGTAGGTAAAAAAAATTGAATGAAAAAATGTTTTGTGTATTTAGTTATGCCAACACAGTTGATATATCATGGAAGTGTTGACATGATTCCGCATGAGGATTTTGGGGGGAATTTCCCTAGTTCTCTTCTGTATAAAATCACATGAAAACTCTCCTCATAAATAAAATGAAACAAAACAAAATGAAATGAAATTAAAAAAAAAATTAAGGTTGTGAAAGCAACAACTAATAAAATGATAGAATTCACACTGCTGTCCGACATTGATTCAGTCATTTTGGGTTGAAGTGGGCAACTTTTCAGTCTGTTTTTTTTTGGCAAATCTTGCCTGTATCAAAGACATACATCTCTGGGGAGGCAAAGTCTTGAGAATTCTCCCCATCTACGTAACAGTATGTGTTGGAGAAAAAAAAAGTCAAAGTGCAGTTCATTAAGACATTTCTGAAAGGGACTCTCCTAATAGAGAAGTGGGGGGATTCATTAGACAACGCAGGTAACATTTCCTAAATTGGGTTACAAGAAGGATACTTCTCTTTCTTCTGAAAGAGATTTGAAGAAAATCCACAGCTCAAAATACTGTTAAGGCCCAAGAATGAGAGTTCTTAGGTAGGAATTTGTCAGTCCCAAATCTGAGGAAGCCAAAGAGTGAGGTGACTTCCAGGGTGACTGTTCTAACTAGCGGTGTATTGGTCATAGTAAGCAAAGTAGGAAATTCCACTCCAGTGGAGAACGATGTGCGAGGTTATGAACATAGACCTGAGTTTTGTGATTTTCTTTGCTTTTGACAGCTTAACTGCCTGGCAACTATCAATCATACAATAAAGTTAGCAAAATATCAAGAAATCTTAGCTTTCCTTTATGAAAAAATATCTTCTTCCTGAATTTTGAACCATTCCAGAACATGGTTAGCCAGTGAATTGGAAAATTTCTTATTTGCATCTGTTCTCTTGTACGGTCCAAAGTTGACTTTCAGAGGCCATTGCTGGGAAAATGGGATGTGGTCCAGTGCTCTCCTTTTTGAGAAATCCTCTGGAGTTGGGGATTCCTTTGCATAGGACAATCAGAGGAATTAAAAGAGGAGATGTGGGGGGAGCTGCCCTTGTTTGGTCGATGTAGGGAGGTTTGCTATGAAGTTTTGCAACTTCCATGAAAACCATATACAAAAATGAGAATAATTATGAATTAGGGAAGCAGGGAGACTAGAAGGATGTGGGCTACATCCTCAATCTGACCTTAGTGAAGTAAGGATTTCAAGCTCATCTTTTTGGCAGTAGGTAGGGTTGCATAGCAACCCAGTTTGGATTCTCATGCAAACAGTAAACACCAGAAGCTCCTGTGTTTACTTGAGTGTTGGTTTTGTTCCCATTCCTCTTCCCATATGAGCGGGTGTCTTCCAGCCCAGGTCAGTGTCCCCCTCCTACACGCAACCCTCAGCGCATTCCCGTCTTCAAGCACTTTGGCCGCTGCGCCAGGCGGCTCTCCCCCAGACCTCGCTCACCAGCTTCTGTGCATGCACACTCATTAAACAAAGCACAACTGTGCTTAAGTTAAATGTTCTCGGAAAACATTTTCCCTCCTCTCAGTGCGCTTTTATGTGAGAAGAGACAGAGCCCCTTGTAGTGTCTGGATTTTCCTTCCTAATTCCTCCAGTCTGCGGAGGGGAATGGATGTGGAATGCAGTTAAGATATTACCCTCTGCCAAAAATGAGCCGATAGAGTGGGCGTATGTTATCTTGTGATAACCATGGAAACAGACAAAAATTAGTAGGTCACATACAACCAGACTGTTTTCAGTTTCTAGTAAAGCTCCATGGCCTGATATTGACAGTATTGGTCTTGCTATTGGCATGGGTCAGGGTTATGCTTCCTGCTCTGGTTTAAGCCCAGCGGTACAGCTACCTCAAAGACAGTTTGCAGCTCTTGATTTTTGAATTTCCTTTCTTGAATTGGTTTGTTAAAAAACAACAAAACAAACAAACAAACAAACAAAAAAAAATCCCTTTTTGGTAATATATTCTCCTTATTAAAGTTAGATCCTATATATGACAGCATTGTAGCATACATCCGGATAGAGTATTATGAATACGCTCAAGGAAGGTTGCAGTGAAATTTATGGGGAACATTTTGTAATTTTTATATTTTACTTTTACTTTATATAATTGTAAATAAATAGTGTATAAAATAAAAGTATTTTGTGAATTATTCTAGTACCTCCTAAATGAGTGTATTCACTTGTAAGCTTTCAAAGCACAAATCAACATTAATGGACTGTACTTTAAATCTGACAGCCTAAGTGCTAACAAGTGAAAAGTTACATCTACACAGCAAAATATATTTGCTTGAGACCAAAACTTTATGACGTACGTAGAACTCTTTTAGAAGGTCCACATCTACAGATTATGCTATACAGAGATATGTGGATAAATCTGCAAGCTTCACAGTGGGTTCTGGTCCACGTTAAAGGCATCCTAGGCTAGGTCATTTGCCTGAGAGGACACATCAAGGAAAGAACTTCACCTTTTTCCCCTCAGATAGATTCAGAGTTGCAGCTGAGGCTTGGCTGGATCATGGTCAGATTGAGGCAATCTTTGGTTGCTGTGATTCATGGAAACCAGCCCATGGCTTCCTACAGACTCCACTCAGCCAAGAGTCTCCAGAGTCCTGAAAGCTGCAACTGCAGCCTCCTCCTCTGATAAGCTCCTGTCCAACTTCCAACCGTATCTGCTCCAGTTAGATAATGCGTGGAAAAGATAGAGGACGGCTGTGTATGTAAGCCCCTGTGCTGGTACCATCATCAATCACTTTTGACTGTGTGACTCACAAGTATCATAAATAATGTCTGCAGTCAGTTGTACACTTTTACTGATGCTTAAGGTGAAGAACAACACACACTTTTATTATTCTGTGAGCATTAATCAAACAACATCAGTGCAATATAGTGCAATGTAATTATTTCTAGAAGAAACACTTCTTGAAAATTACGCTAGAATAACAAGATGTGTGAATATATATAATATATTTACATCCACATATATATATGCATCCGCATATACATATATATGTAAATCTGCATATATGTACACATATGTATATACACATCTAGACACATTCACATATATATGGTATGCATTTATATATATGTATATATATATACACTTACCATCTATCTGGGAGACTTTTGCAGAGAACTTTTCAGTTACATCTGTTTTCTCTTCAGCCCTCTCAGCTGGTGTGTTTTATTTCGGCATTGCAATTTGATGGCATGTCACAAGTCTTTTGTTAGTATTTACTCAGTGACGGTTCATACTGCAATTACTGTCAGGGCCCTGCTGCTTGCAAGAAGTGACTTGGAAAAATTCTTCTCATGAATATGAGCCCTAATGAGCCCTTTCCTTCTTGATTAACTCATCATGGAAAGAGCTCTGGTGTTGGTTGCTCTTCCTGCAGTTCTTCAATCAGACAGGGGAGAAAGCTGGAATATTTGCATGGTGCAAGCGCAACCATGGTGCTTGGAAAAGCTCCCTTCCACGGCAGGCAAATGCTCAGGATATCCGCCGAAGGTTATCTTCCCTCAGCAGATAGGCATATTCCTTCTTTCAAATAATCTCTTTCCCTCTGATAGGGGTAGTGAGTGCCTCTAACGCCTACTGCTTTTTTTGGGTGCCCTACTTCCAAAGGGAAAAGAAAAGACCCAGTGAGTTGTTTGGCAGTATGTACCACTCTTAGTTATTAAATGAGTGTGGCTGATTTCGCACTAACGGGCCCTTGAACTCTAGACAAATCTCAGAAACAAATAAATACTGGAATCTTCTGAAATGTTATAATCATTTTTATTTCTTTCAATTTCATCTATTCTGTGCACCACAGAAGTGTCAAGGAACAGAGAAGATGCTCATCCCTAGGAAAGTGAAGGATGCTCTTTGAAAGAAGGACTTAGCAGCAGATGGGTTATTGCTTTGTTTCTTAAGCACTGTCTAAAACTGATCTTGAGAGCTGGCCTAGGCTACCTCTTTTCCTAAGCGCGAATCACCCTGACAGATGTCATCCAACCTCGCCATTGAAGAACTTCTGTTGTAGAGATTCTGCAGTCTCCACAGGCAGCATATTCCACTGTTTAATAATCTTCTTCAAAAGAAATTTTTATTTAATATTTCATCTTAACTTTCCAATCTTTTACCCTGACCACACCAGCAACAGATACAGAGAACAGCTGATTCCCTGGTTCTTTGCAATAGCCTTTTATGTATTTAAAGACAACTATCAAGCCTTCTGTTGGCTGTAAAACACAGAGACACAACAGCATAGGGCAGGCGTTATAACTTCCATGGATCTGTGGGAACCTTTTCAGGCTTTTAGTGAGTCAGATAAACCAAGGAGACCAGAGAACAGGCTTAGTGAGCTGATGAGGTCATATAGTCTACTACTTAATATAATTTCATAGGCCAGATGTGGAGCAGTGGTTACTCATGAAGTATTCATTTTTCATAGACCACATTTTGGAAACCATTGATATAACCTTTTTTTTTTTGCAGTGAGAATCTCTAGGTGAGAAAGCTTGTTCTGGTAATATTGGTATTAACTTCCTACCATGTAGTAAAACCAGTTTCTTTTGTTTAGTTTACTCACAGTAGGGAGCATTTTGGTCTTGTATTTAAATTGGCAGCAAAGATTAAGCATTTGGAAACATTGCCTGTGCCATGATATTATCCTAATGCCTTATATCTGGGGAATGATATATCAGAGATCTGAGATATCGTATTTTTAGCAGATAATAGTAAAATTGAAAAGGTGTTTGAATGGATTTGAGTGTACTGTTTTGTCTCGTTTGATTTGAATGATGTTTCCAATGGATTGCTAAAGGGCATTCTGTAATCATCACAGCATCTTCAAAGATTTATTTGGACATTTCATTTTCTGTCAATGAGCGGTTAGTTACATTATGCTGTGTCTTGAGTTGTGTTTTCCAAAATGTCAGGAGTCAGGACATTCGGAGTTCACATGTAAATAAAAAGCATAATAGATTAAGCTACCTTCTTCCCTGCCTTCTTGGTAAGACCTGGAATCAGGACAGATGCCCATTCTCCTTTGTCTGGGTGAGCCTTTGTCAGCCACTAGATCTACAGGGAGCCTTTCATTCCCTATTCCTTCCTTCTTTCCTGCCTGCCTTCCTGCTTTCCTGTCTTCCTCAGCTTTCTTTGTGACAATTATTTGTGAACCAGGACCTTCTTAAATATTGAAGGTTCTTCAGAATGCCCTGTGTATCTGAAGCCTATAGTACTTGCTGACTTTTGCGCTTTAAGCATTTTTCACACTTACTGTGAAGTGAGTCATTTCTGTAAGGGAGATCTGCACCAAACATGCTCAGAAAGAAAACTAGTAAAATACTGGTTGAGCTACAGTAGAAAAATAATTCAAATAAGATCAAATGCAGTCGCAATTTGAATTCATCTTCTTTGCGTGCTTCAATGAAGGTAAGAAGGACCACTGAAAACTGTGACTCATTAAAAGGTAATGGGCATGTGCTATAATAACTCTTGCTCATTTGACCTTAACAGTCAGATTGGAAATCTTAGAATTAGAGTTAATAATGTTTAATACAGGTTTTGCCCCTAATAGCAAGAATCATTTACAAATCCAATTTGACTGTGAAGGGAGAAATATTGTAAAACTGCATGAGAATGTAAGAAAGTTGGCTAAACATTGCTAAATCATAAATGTTTAACCTGGAAAATACCTGTTAACTCTGAAAGGGGTTGTATACAACATCACTACAGACTCAAGTGTAAGTAATCTACCATATATGTATACCAGCAATATGAAGTTGGAATCTATTCAGAACATGTCCACACAGTTCTCTAAATCTCCTCGCTCAGCCCGCTTTGCCTTTCTTTTTTTAACAGATAGGATACAAAGCCACCACCTTTGGGGTGCAAGAGAGGAAGTCATAGATCTTGAGTCTGTAGGCATCTGTCTGACCTGGTCCACAGAAATCCTGCCCTGCTGCGAAAGTTCCTACACTGCTGAGAGAAGTCAAATGTCCTTCATAAATTTCCCTCTTGGGTAAACATGAAAATGTTTTTACCTCTTTGACAGAGATATTCTTGTGCCTAAAGTTAAACTTGTCACTTCATGGGATATCCAGGGGATTTCCAAGTTTGTACTAACATTCAGAGAAGAGAATCTTGCTTCTTTTAAAACCTTTTAGTGGTGTGGAAGTTTGACAATACATGCGTAAGGTTGCACTGAAGTCCTTCTCTTACAGTTAATCAAAGCCCTTGTGTTAATTGTTCTGGGTAGGACTTAGGATAGGGTTCCTCCTGTCCAAAACATTCAAAGTAGATCTGGAAAGTGGATGGTGTGACAGTTTGCTGATTAGAACAACTAAAAAATTACAGAAAGATCCCACAATACTATATTTCTGGAGGATGAAATGGCAGATGCATTTCCATGTAAACATAAAGTGATACACAAGGGAAAAACAAACCTGTATTTATGTATCCAGTAATGAACTCTGAACTGCTTTTGCCATACAAGAATAAGAATACGGAGTTATGACTGTTAGTTTATGAACTCAGTGGTAATCAAAGTAGAAAAGCAAACGTAGAATTTTTTTGTCACAAATTAGGGAACAAAACAGATGTCACTAGGCCACCATATAAGTCCATGTTGCACCCTCATCTTGGATACATTTCATGTTTCCTTCCCTCTCTCTTCTCTCCCTGTGTAAAAAGGGATACTAGCAGAACTGAAAAAGATGCAAAAGAATATCAGAATTCTAACAACTCAGTTTGGTTGTTCAAATAGTCTTATAGTTTATCAGGAGTTTTAGGGGACAATGAAGGTGAGAAGAAGCAAAGATTATCTGCTAACAGCTATGCTAGCAGATCACCCTCATCCATCACGTACCATAACTCCTTGTCTCGCAGCAGAAGTGTTCTCCTGAAAGTGCCTGTTTCTTCATTGTTTTTGAAGGATCTTTGATAATTAGCTTAACCTAGACACTTAATAGGAAAAGTCCCATGCCTTGTGGGAACAGGGCAGAGTCTTCAAGAGTTAAGAGTTCTGAATTGAACAGTGTGTTGGATTACAACTTAGCTCTGTTACCTCAGAGCTTGTAGCAAAATTTATCTAGGAATATTGGTAGTACCAATATAGACACTTGGTGTTAGACTGGATAAGTCGGGTGAAGAGAAACAGTATGGGGGTTTACAACATTGCTCCTATCTGCATGAACAAACTCGCTAAAAATCTCACTTGATAATAGTCTGGTTACAGCATCCTTTTTGATCTCTGTATTAACTTTCCTTGTTGTTATTTTGTTTTAGCCTGGCATAACTCTTTACCCATTGATTTACCTAGTTCAGTATTTTTTTGTCATCTCCTGTTCTTTCCACAGTGCTGCAAATGACAGCCAAGCCCTGCTTAGACAAACTTGCAGGAGAGCAGTTTTCCTGCTCTGAGAACTTCCTTATGAGTTTCTGTTCTTCACTGAGAAAGATCCCTCTGTCCCCTGACAGCCAAGCAATTACTGGACTGGCAGGACTAGGCTGGCCTCAAGCTATGGATTTTGAAATGCATTTTCAGTGTCTCAGATGAAATCTATCTTCTGTTTGGAGCAGCTCTTCTCCCAACCATATGGCTACTGAGCATCCTACCAAAGGAGGTGGATCTTTCTGTCATGGTCTGACCAGAAGTGTCATTAAAAATTGATGGATTTTCGTGAAAAGTTACCTGATCTGTGTTAATCTCTTTATGTTTGCTCTTTGGTTAAATGATATTTACAGAATGCAACATCCTTCTTGCCCAGAAAACTCCCTTCTGTGATTCTTCAGTCCATCTCCTCATTCAGATTTTCTCTTTAGTCTTATATTTTACCATCAGGTCTTCAAGAAATTATTTTAAAAGGCTTTATCATAGGACATTTATTTTAGTCCAAGTGTTTATCAATGTGATAACCAGCCAAGCAGCTTGGTTGAATCACATTGTGCAGATATTACTCTTGAAATACACATATGATTTTATTCTTTCCTTTTACATTTCCACCTCATTTTTATGTATGTTCTTTCATTGTATTATGTATGAATTTGAATTTAGAGAGTTTTTTTTTAAGCAGAGACTGCTTACAATATTTCTGTCTGTTAAAATGCAAAGGTACAATCACTGACACCAATAAATAGTACTTTAAAATGGACTAACAAAAAATGTTTTTCTGTCTTTCACTGGAAACACTCCTGCTGATTACAATCTCCAGATAATAAAAAGAGGGTTCTACTATCCAGAGAAAACTTTTTGGCCACAGGAGAAAGAGCTACTGCCTTCTTTACATGTATCCACTCAATATAGTAGATTTCTGCAGCCTGTAAATGGTGTCTGTAAACCAGGAATTATGTGTTATTGTGAGGCTGCCTTTTTGCAACATGCCTGCTTATTGTGCCATGTAATAGCGGTTGAGGTTAATGGGTCTGCAAATTATTGCCATCTTGCTATTACTGTAGAGCCATCTTACACAAAAACCTGATTTGCAGGGTAACACATTTTGGTCAATGAAAATTCATTGTATAGAGTTGTTCCCTCTCACCTTAGCATGTTCCAGATCATTTGGACAGCTCACTTAATGAATCCCATTTTGTGGTGGACAGACTCGCTTGAGAGGCTGCCAGCTGGAGATGCTGGGGCTGCGTATTGATGGCTCAGGTGAGATCCCTTGACAGCAGATAGGATTGCTCTGGTTGGTAACAAGGCAAAAACATCTGGGATGGGATGGACGATGGGTATAACAGAGACTAGGTGTTTCAGACTGCTGTGTTCTGTCAACCTCATAGGCACCCTGGCTCCCACGCACTGTGTTGTGAGTAGCACCAATGTGCAAAGTGCTTCAGTGCTCTTGGCAGCTGCATCAGCTGCTGATTTGCTGCTCCTTGGACAGTTTTCTCCATGTCTCTTATGTTGCAGAGGCATAGCTGCATTGCAGCAGCTATTTTTTATTTTTCTCTTTATGTGCTGAAATGCCTCATAATATGTGGGGAGTTTTCTTCACATCATCCTGGAGCAGGTTATCCTTCCTAGAGGAAGGTTATTTCTCTTTTATGACAGGAAGTCACCTGAATGACATCAGATCCTGGTTAGTTTTACAGCCTCCCTATAGAGAAGTGCATGATTTTCTGAGACCATTCCCCTCACCTTGATGTAGACATCTATCTTTGGTGGACTTCATCGTCTTCTGGATACACTTCTCTCCCTGTTGATTACAGCTGCTGGGAGGGATATATGGAGCCAAACAGATCTAAGTTCCTTCTGAAGGTATTTAGCAATCTACAGATGCAGTCTTAGACTTAGGAACATTTTCAAGGTGTCTTTTGAAAGCCTAAACATTTTCAAGATGTCTTCTGCAAGCCTAAATCTCAGTGAAATGAGTACATATAAAGTCATCATCTCCAGGGAGGCGAGCACATGATGTAGCACTGTAAGGCTCTATGATGAGTGAAGGAGGCCAACCCTTGCTCATGGAAGTGGATGGAGAGATTACCCCATCCTCAGCAGCAGCCCTGCAGAGCCCAGTGATGTCAAGAGGCTGCTGCTGGAAAGGTGTGATGGATCTCACTGTGTCAGGTAGAGGAAAGTCAAAAAGGGTTTTTTTTTTTTGTTTTTTTTTTTTTTCCTAAGAGTAGAAAGAAATTCTTGGGATGTAAGTAGTCACTACTGAATGTGCTGGAATGAAAGTCTGAGGTTTGCACTTGAGATAATTTTTCGGTGTCCTAGAAAGAGTCAGAAGTTTTGATAACATGGGTCTTTAAAACTAGACTGGCAAACTTGCTCAAAAAAACATATTTGGGAAACAAGTTAGCACTTGCAGAGAAAAGAAGTCCCGCTTTCAATCCATGTGACTCCAGGATTAATTCTTTTCATAGAATCATAGAATCATAGAATGCCTAAGGTTGGAAGGGACCTCAAGAGGTCATCTAGTCCAACCCCCCT
>JAWLRI010000738.1:1015630-1122696 GCA_034781795.1 Crypturellus tataupa
TTTTTAACATCCCTTGCCAGGCTGCGTTCCAGCTGCGCCTTAGCTTTCCTAGTTGCATCTCTGCATTCCCTGACTACACTCCTGTATTTTTCCCAGGGGGCCTGTCCTTTCTTCCACATTCCGTATACCGCCTTCTTCTGCTTGAGCATTGCCACAAGCTCCTTGCTCAGCCATGCAGGTCTCTTGCCCCCTCTGACTTTTCTGCCAGTTTAAATCTATTTGTAGTTTTAATTACCTTCTATTACTAACTTCTTGCTCATGCATAATGTGTATGAAGGCTCAAGTGTTAAATAACATCAGCATTTCACCTCAGATGTGTTTGTTCTAGGGAAGCAGAAAGACTCCTGTAGAGATGTGGGGAAAAAGATGAAGACACGGAGGAAATTTGGTGCATAGCTTACATAGGCATTCACTCATGGCATAGCATCTTTGTGACCTTTTGCCTTTGAAACATTTCCTCCATAGCTGCTAAAATTAATCTGTAAAAAACTAGGATAAATATGTGTCAACACACTGTTAGACTAATATTATTAGTTCATTTTCTCTTTTTAGGAACTTCGTAGCGCATTAGGTTCTGCTGCCATTCCTGGACAACAGACTCATCATCTGGACCACCCTTCATTTTTATTTGTACAGCACCTAGCACTGAAAGGACCTACTTTTCCTTTAGCCCTTAAACTAAATAAATACATGTAAACAGTAATAACTGGCCACCAATGTACTTCAGAGAGGACCACAGAGATCAACACAGGTCAGAGCTTCTCTAATTCCATGAACACACCAGCAAGGTCCTAAAAAATTGATAATGTTGGAAAGTGATAAATATTTATTCTTGAGAATAAGATGGCTGTCTCCAGAGTAGAAATCAATTCATTCTTTGTGAGAGAAATACACCACCTCTCTAAATTTAGATTTGAAAGTGGCAGCTTCTCTCCTTATGAAAATGTGTATTCACTACTAAAGTACACAGTGGTCAGGCGTGAAATTTCATGTCATTAAGCTAATACTTAATTTACCTCTCTTGTATGTCTTTTAGAATTAACATTCAGTAATTTGTTCTTAGGAGAGACATGGTAGAGGCAAATAGAGGATCTGCAAGTTCAATGAACTCTTCTTGAATAAACTTTTTTTAAAAAAGTGTCCTGTAATGCTGGATTTGTAACAAAAATAATAAATAGTATCTGACATTTTAAGCATATTTCACCTACCTGTTCTTCAAGCACAAGTAATATGTCATTCATTTGCTGAGATTTGCCTCAAATTGACTTTGTACTGACAAAGTGTCTTAGAGGAAAAAGCCTGGGACCTCAAAGGAGAAAGCAGTTACTTCACCACAATTTATAACTGCTGACATTAGGGGGAAAGCAAACTTTTACTATGTGTCCCTCAGTCTGTTAGATAAAAATATAATGTCATAGGAATTTGAGGTTAGGAATTTCAAAACTGCTCTAGACACTTTTAATAATGTGAGCATTTAGCCAGTGAAGTAGATGGATTTGGGGATTTTTTAGATCAAGGCAGTTGCTTTTCTAAAAGAACTTCTCCAGCTAGCAGGTTACTAAGAAACAGTTCAGACTGGATTGCCACAGTGAACCTTATCATCTCTGCTCACATTTTCAAAGCAGGCAAATTTTCAGTTAGAAAATGTGTGAACTTTCTCTGTAAAACCTTCTTAAAGAATTATGCTTCTGGATTGCCCTTATAGTCAGTGGGGGAAAATAATACTTACAAAATCCATTTCATCCTGAAGTAACTATTAGAAATAGGTCAGGTGGCCCAAGGAGGGCCTTGCTGCTGTCCATTGCCTTGATGATTTTAGGTGACCAACTCATCTGATACATGAACTTTAACTAATGCTAGAGACTGAAAGCTGCCTATGAAACTGAGAAGGATGAGGTTGTTCAGATGTCCTGGCAGAAGTAACTCAGAAGTCTTCTCTGACTCTGTCTCCAAAGATTAGACCTGGTCATGCCATCCTCAGAGCAAGCTAGAGTACTCTGGATGTCGGTTTGGGAAAGGGTCTACTTTCTTCATGGGCAATCCTCAAGGCTTGGTTGCCTGGGATGAAACACAGAGCCAGAGATGTGATATCCCTGGTACAGTTCCTAGTTCAAGTCCCACATGGATGTTATCAACCTGAGGAAAACCCTACTGCCGAGAGCTGGAGAAAGGAAGTGGATCTCGTTATGTCTCTTAGCAAAGCCTTTTCAGAGGAAGGACTTGACCAAGAAGAAGAAAGTTGGAGGTGGAGGGGATAAAGTGTTTATCAGGAAGCAGGACTTGCCCACCATGGAGCTTTAGTACAACTTATCGGGCTTTTGACACCAAGTTTCATAGACAAACAATGCTAATAGCGTTCAAATCACATAAGGATTTGAAATTCCTATATCAATCTATAGAAGGGGACTATCCAGGCAAATCAGTTGAGCTTGGGTACTTCTGATTGGATGTTTTCTGGGATGTTTTTTCAACAGCGCTTAAAGGAATTTAACTGTGGTTCTGTCTGTACTAGCAAAATAAATAGTGCCAGGGCATGTCCCTGGCTGCTGGGACACAGGTTCCCACAGGGTTAATTGCATTTAGGGTGATTTCTACAATTGCATGCAGGGTATGACTCTGCACCCTCTGTGATAAAAATGGATCGATGTCATGGCTTTTTGTAAAATGTTTTGTATTGTAATGCTACCTCACAGAAATAATTCAGCATCAATGTTCTCTGAGCAGGATTTGAACAGAACGTCTTGTGATCCAGAGGCAAGAATGGTGGCATTTAATTTAAAGAATATTTTGCATGATAATAGTCTTTCATTTGCATTCCTCTCAAATGGGAACAGAAGTGGAGAGTCTGTTACCCAGATGTAAGCCATGACTAGTACAGTGTACATCTTCCCACTATGCTTTGCTTCTAACATCTAAGCCTATTTCAAGATGTGCCCTAAGTTCATCTCATTTAGTGTGTACCATATTTGCACATGCCAGAACTATATTTTCAGTTGTATCTTCAGTATCAGCAACACTGTGAATCTCAAATTGAAATATGACATACATATGACATAGAACTATTCAAAATCTTCTCAAACTGAAAGTATTGCCATTTTCCATGTCCCTCAACATTTGTAGTTGTTAAGCATAATTTAAATATGTATGCATGCATCTCAAGATATGACTAGTCCAACTGTTGCTGAAGTAACTATTAAGTTTTATAACAGAAGGTACTATCTGTACCACCTTGAAGGAGAAAAATATATTTTGCTTGCTCTAAATCAGAAGAAATTGATGTGATCATGTTATATTTCTGCAATATGTGCTTAAAACTCTCTTGCTTAACAATACATTAGACAAAAGCAAGCACAGTGAAATAATTATAAATCTAGCTAAACAAGCTGATATGTGTAGAATATATGAAAAGACAAAGATAGGATTGATAATTCTAGAATCAAGGAGTAGGTACAAAGCTAGACCTTAGTAACAGTTTATCATTTTCCTAGGTGCAGCATCTTTTTCTTGGTCAGACAGGGGAATTAGCAGATGTTGAAAGTGCCATTCTGAAGCACTCCCAGGACAATGTTCCTTGAACATACCCACTGATAACACAGATGATCTCATTTATGAAGTTATGCACAACTGCAACTGTCATATAGTCCACAAGATTTTAGGAAAATCCTATTCCAGTCTTAAAATCTCATTTAATATGCTAACATCTCCACCATAAATATCTCACATATCATATAACTATTGTTCCATAATCAGTGTCAGAAAAACTGACAAGATTTCTTACTGCAACATCCCCATCAGTCCAGCACATAAAGGTATTACACCCTTATTGCTTGTGCATGCAAATGGTTGCACATTTTTTTCTAATGTCTCAAGGCCATATTCCTCTCTTTTTGCACTATTACTATGTGCTCTAGATATCAAAGTAGGTCAACAAGTTGTGAGGAGATTTCATGACTCAGAAGATGGGTGGCTAAGCTAGTTAGGCAAGTCATATCTGATATATAAAAATATATATCCAATGAAAAATGTTTCTAATATAGATGTAAAAAGGACCAATTTCAGAGTGTCTTAGCTTGGACAATGAATATCTGAATACAATATATTAAAAAGTGTAAGATACAAAAATGGAAGCAACAGAATGCAGTGATTTGCATTTCTGTGTAGTCCAGTTAATACAATATTTATGTTTTTTACCTTAGTTTCCTACAGAGATTAGACTATATTTGTCTACTTTTCAGGTTCTCCAGTAGGTTCTGTACTTGTTCCAACAAATGTAGTTGAAATACCCCAAATGATATTGGGGTATTCCTTATCTTGTAAATAAAGGTACCAAGGTAGAGAAAACTGAGGTCCAAATATGATTTTCTACTAAAATATGAAACAGATATCAAAGACTTATTAGATAGCAGAGAATCCAAGCAGATGAGAAAAGTAACTTTTTTTTTCACCCAAATTTATTCTTATCGGCTAATCACAAAATAGTTCATTTCCCCAGAGACATTTTTAGAATCTGAGATAGAAACACTTTTGCACTCAGCGCTAAGTAGCTCAGGAATGCTGGAAATATAGGGTTATAACAAAATAATGTTAAATATCCATCATTATTGTTCTTATTTTAACCAGTAAGGAAAGAGACCTGCTCAAGGCTATATTGCGATATATAGCCTTGTCTGTGCAAAATAGAGACCAAATTCCAGTTTCACAGAATCACAGAATAGTTAAGGTTGGAAGGGAGATAATCTCCAACCACATGGTTAAATTATTATCAACCGGGACTCCCAAATCCCTCTCCACGGAGCATCTTTCCAGCAAGTCAACCCTTAATCTGGTCTGGTGCCTCAGGTTATCCCTCCCCAGGTGCAGGACCCTGCACTTGTCCTTGTTGAACCTCATGATGTTCCTCTCTGCCCAACTCTCCAACCTGTATAAGTCTTTTTGGCAGTGTCAACCACTCCTTTGGTGTCATCAGCAGACTTGCTCAGGATGCACTCTGTGCCCTCATCCAAGTCATTGATGAACAAGTTGAACAGCACTGGGCCCAGTACTGACCCCTGCGGGACACCACTGGCCACAGGCCTCCAACTAGACTTGGCACCATTCATTACCACCCTCTGGGCTCTGTCATCCAGCCAGTCCTCAATCCACTTCACTGTCCACTCATCCAGTCCACACTTCCTAAGCTTTCCTATGAGGATGTTATGAGAGACAGTGTCGAAAGTCTTGCTGAAGTCAAGGTAGACAACATCCATGGCTCTCCCATCGTCCATCCAGCCAGTCACCTCATCGTAGAAGGCTATCAAGTTTGTCAAACACGACTTTCCCTTCGTAAATCCATGTTGACTACTCCTGATCACCTTCTTTTCCTTGACATATCTAGAGATGTTCTCTAGGATGAGCTGCCCTACTCCCTCTTGCCTCCTGCACTGTTTGAAGACTGGAGTGACACTGGCTTTCTTTCAGTCCTCAGGCACTTCCCCTGCCCTCAATGACCTCTGAAAGATGATGGAGAGCGGCTGAGCAATAACCTATACCAGATTTATGCGTGTCCAGTTTGTCTAAATAATCCCTAACCCAATCCTACTCAACCAGTGGAAAGTCTTTTTCTCTCCCGGTCCTCTCTCTTGTCTCTAGGCTCTGTAGCTCATGGAGACCAGCCTTAGCAATAAAGACAGAAGCAAAGGAGGCATTTAGTAACTCTGCCTTCTCTGCATCCTCTGCCACCAAGACGCCCTCCCCATTCAGCAGTGGACTAACATTTTCCCTAGTCTTCCTCTTGCTGTATTTATACAACCCTTCCTGTTGTCCCTGACTCTAATTCCAAACGAGCCTTGGCCTTCCTAGTTGCTTCCCTGCATTCTCTGACAATGTTCCTATATTCTTCCCATGTGGCCTGACCCTTCTTCCACAAAGGGACAAAGTTTCACAGATAATAATATGTAGGTGTACATTTTGTACAAAAGCACACTGGAAAAGTAAACTTTAAGCAAATAATTTCATTCTTTTCATTCTTCTATGTCTCCATTTCCACATTTCTAATGATACTTGCTCTTACCGAAGTCTACAGACCAAAAACACTGCCAAAGGCTGGTGGTCTTTATATTAAGAAGTTGCCTGACTGTCAAACTTCAGGACTTCCTTTACATTATAGTTTAAAGTGCTGGAGAAAGACAGCGATAGGCTCTGAGGTGTTTATGACACCTGCAATAGCACATCTAGGAGTGCTAAAGGAAGGGGATGTGAAGGAGATATCAGCCTGATAGCATCTAGCAGAGGGTCTAATAGTAGGATCTTGCTTTACCAGATTTTCTATTGACTGCAGCAGAGCTTCTTGTGGACAGTGTCGCGAGATTGATACCTACAATTGGCCAGAGGGGTCCAACCTATTCCTAGACATCAGTTCAAATGAATATATCTGAATATATCTGTCTAGACACTAACATCTAAAGTTATCTGGTCAGAATCGTGTTCATTTCTTCTTACTTCACTGGTTTATGCTCTGTTTTAGACAATACAGTAGCAATCTAGCAGTGTGTTTTATGTATGCCTTTTAATATCTTTGCAGCTCTGAATTCACTGAATGACACGTTTAATACGAAGTAACTGTTAGAAGAATATGACTGAGGTCACAAAGCAAAAATATTTTCTTCTTTTCTTACAGATTTAATTTTATTGGCAGTTTGATGGTCTTTTCTTGCAGGATCAAATTTTGTTTACTTAATAAAATGGTTTCTGTTCTGCTAACACATTTCTTTCTGCGTCAGAGATCCTGATAACCCATCAGCTTCAGCGGTAATAGTGAGTGCAGCTGTGTCTGAAACTTTTGGGAGAATAACCGGGAAACTAATGATGAATCAGACTTACTCTGAAATAAGTTAAGACCAGGATCTTATCAGATGTGCCCAGTGACAGAACACATCTTACTGTGTTTCAATTACGCTATTTTTTTTAATGGAATGTATTAATGAATGCAAATTATGTTTAAACTTTAATAATTTCCCTGGGGAAAAATGAGTTCAGGGTTTCAGTAGTAGAAGAATAACTAACTCTTCACTTTTAGATTCTCAGAGAATCCTAAAATCTTAAATTTGTATTTAAATAAAAGTCTAATCATATGCCCAAGAAGATGTTGTGGAGTCTGACATCAGTTTCGCTTGGCTTCAGTCAATCTTTACACAAAGAAATCAGAGTTGTAGGACCTCTTTCTTTCAAACTGAGCTTTCACATTTCGGGAGGTGAGAGGAAGGATTTATTGTGACAGTTAAGATAATGCACATAAACATTAGCGCTGCCAAATACTAAATGAAAAACATACTTTAATTTTTTTAATTTACTATTACACCCATATGCAAGAATTAGAGATGACTGAAAAGCAGAGTACCATGACATTTCCTGACACAGCATCACCTAGAGGCTGTGCTTTCTTCTTACTGCTAAATTCTTCAGTCTCCCCAGAGAGGCTGAGCAAAGTTGCAGATTGCAACAGGAAACAGAACCTAATGTTGATGTGGCTCCACAGGAAGCTAATGCAACATGTTTTTTTCCAGTGCATGTCCTATGATCTGATGCCAGATCAGTGCCAGATCAGTCCCGCTTCCACTGAGTTTCATGGACAATATTGGCCCAAATTCTTCCTCTTCTGAAAACAAGTGGCCTCTAAGGGGCACTTGTCTCAGAGGCGTGGGCCTATTGTTTTACAAGTGTTATCAGAAGTTAATCTACTGCCATGTAAGCAACATTTTTGTTGAGTAGCTTCTTTTTCAGTAGGTCATTAAAGAATGATGACTGCTATTTTCTCATCTTGTGCTAAAATACTCCTTGATCCATTGTGATTTTGGCGTTTCCCCCAAAGATATCTCATCAGAAGGAGCAGAATATTCAGTCGTGCAGTTTTTGTCTTTCCTCATGAAAGCAACTTCTGAGTGGATTTGCATGTATCCTGGAAATATTTATTGATAAACTGATGAGGCATTTTCTTGGCTAGATATCAGCATTATTGTTTTTATAGTGTGTCTATTAACTCAGAAAGACATAAGTTAGCCCATTTGCAGAGCTGTTCTTTAAAAATCAAAGTGGAGTACAGCTCTCCAGGAACTGCCCCAGAAAATTATTTAAAAATATTTCCGGAGCTCTAACGTGTTAATGGGACAAAAATAGTGAAATATTGTAAAATAACCATCCTGTAATGGTGATATTATGGAAAATTATGCATTCAGTGAACAGGAAGTGAACCACACTGTGCCTGGAACATTAATTTTGTGGTAATAGTGCAAACTATGACAGTGTTTTTGTTGAGATTCATCTTACCTAACTAGGCATTTAGAGGGGTATTCATGTCAGAAACCTTCATTTGTTGTTGATGCAGAGAAATAGGTAGATCCAGAAGCTGATTCTGACCTTAAATGGACTCTAAATATCTCTAAGTATAAACTTTATCCTATAGCTATTCTTTATTTTGGAGTTGTCGAGACAAAACTCTATAATACCTTTGAACTCAGACACAGGTTTCTCTGTTTTGTCAGGTTCTGCTTTCCTCAATTTGCCAGATAAGGAAATGACTGTGGTAGTATCTCAAGGTTTTAAAATAAGATTTCTGTGTTTTATCTTACAATAAGATAAAATTTAAGATTCTTGGTTTTTTTTACATTATCTATGCTCTTTGGAAAAATGGCTTAGAGGACTTCATATGCTGGTATATAAATCAATGCCAGAAGTTTATTTTTCTTCTTCATCATTATCTTTGTAGAAACAAAGAAATCAGAGATGAAAACATCTTCTCAGATTATCTGTCCAAATCCCACTCTCAGTTAATGCCAGGTCATTTATTCCCTGCTGCATTGTCTACTCTTGCTGTAACGACTCATATTAACATTTCCACCCGATTACTTGGGAGGTTAATCTTCATTGATTGTTTACTGAAATTACTCTTATTTGCACCCCATGGATGCTTAAATAATTATTCTGTTTCTGCCTCTGTGGTAAAAATAGAACAGGTCAAAACCTTTTTTTTTTTTAAGATGATACCCATGATCCCGTAAGATCTCTTTGGGGGATTTAGAAATTATACCACTTTGCTGTTTTTATTTTATTTATTTATTTTTTAATCCAAATGAATAGTCGTGTTTTTTTAGGTAGCATTTCATCATGATTGTATCGCTCGCTGTAATCTTACCCTTCCATTGCAGATCTCATCTAAGCAGTCAGACATCTCCAAAAGCTGGGTTCCTCACTTCTCCCACTATGTTGATACTTGAGCCAATAGCCAAGTATTATACTCCTGAGCTCACTTGGGGCATACAATTGGTTTTATTGAATGCTCATCTTCCTTTAGCCACACAGATTTGTGGTGGATGTGCAGGCAGACACGTCAAGGATTTCTCACCAGGGAGAAGGGGCTTTAGTGCTGTCTCCTAAGGTTAATTTTGTTTTTTGTCCCATTAATATGCTAGCAGTATTGGCAGCAGTATAGTATATGGAGAACCATGACATTTCCAAATAACTGTCCTCATTAGCAGCCTAGGCAGACTTAATATTTCTTGTGGTCTCTCCCTTGCTATCCTGGGTGCTATGTTTCTGTCTCCACAATGACAGTGGCTCTAATGGAAGAGATGAACCATAACTCTCTAAATGTTGGTGACATGGATCTGAATTCCCAGAGACTGAAGGCATTCTAGACCCACTTACTTCATGAGCACTATGATCACTGTATATCACACAAAGCTTCACCATGACTGTCTATCCTTCAGAAGAAAACATGCAATAAGGACACAGCAAAATTATTCAGTTGTCTGAGTGAAAGAAGAGATTTAGGATTATAAATCCAGTATTCTATAAAAAGACTGAGACTTCTAAGTGTCGACAGATTTGTCTGATTCTGGCCATATTGAGGCATAAGAGGATATATAAAGGTTTATTTGGGTAGAGTGGTTACAGACACAAATATCTGCTCCATCTACACAGCAGACAGAGGTATGCTTAGCTCAGGATAAATCACAAATATACATGTTTTCTCCTTTGGAGTGCTCTTGAAAGATATCTTCTAAAACTTCTATTAATATGTAGGACTGTATCCAAGTAGTTTGAACATCGGTTTACTTCAGTTTGAAACCACCATCTTTGACTTAAAATACTTATGACGTCTACCTCAAGATAATTGAATTCCAGGAGTTGGGTACTTTAAAGTTAGGTTTAGCAGAGCTGAGGGTCTCTAAACCTAAGTCTCCTTTGGGACTGACCCTTAGAGTTACACAGTGTGACCATGACTTGCTCAGGAAATTCACAGCAGAACAAGAACTGAGTTCAACAGCAGCATTATAAACTTCCATCACAACCACCAGGATATCCTTCTTCCTTATACCAATGTATTGTATATGATATATGAACAACACTTTCTCATCTTTTTGATATCATTACCATATTCATCTGATAGCCGGGGCATGTATTCTCTTATTCTGATAATATATAGGCTAACAGCCCTGGGAATGGGAGACCAAACATCAAATTGTGATGCCTTGATGATAGCTGTAAGAAGATGCCAGGTTTCCATGACATTTGGTACTAGAATGGTTGAGCATAAATCATGTTTACAGTGAATTGAGTGTCACTCACTCTTCAGTTCACAATAACCTATTATGAATTTTGAGTTTATTACATTAAAATTAAAATAATTTTCATCCAGAAGAACTGGAAGTAATGGTGGCACACTTGTTTGAACTTTACTGCAGCAACTATCCAGAGCTTTCTAAGCTTGCTTTTTCTTATGGAAAATTTGGATTCCTTGACTTTGGGATAAGATGCTGGACAGCTCTTCAGATGATTCATTACACAAATAATGATGTTATCTGAGATAAATATAATGAAGCTGATGTTTTTAATTGCAAAACATATAATGTTTCCCTCTTGTTTTGGCTATGTGTTATCATAGCCTCTGTCAGCTTGCTCACTGACAAACCCTACTCTTGAAATAGTCTTTTCTTTTTCCAGTGACAGATTAACAGAATTATCAGTGTTTCACCATTCTGCCTCAGATAAAACCTCATCTTTCTTCAGAAAAAAAGCACAGATTTTGTGAGCCATAGTACAAAAGGAATTCCCTCTTTTTTGTTTTTATTTACTTATCTTTCTGCTAAAATGGAGATGGAAAACATTCTGACTGTGAATAGTTGACTGCCTAGTGACTGGAAGCAGAGCTTACATGAGTACTTAAGCAATGAATAGTGCTCATATATCAGATTAAAATCAATGTTGCAATTTTTGAAATGTGCCTAGGATGTCAAAATACATTGGCTTCTGGATGTCCAAACTGACATGCCTTTGGAGTGACCTATATTTCTAAAAATAAAGTCTCACACATCACTATACACTTTTGAAACTTAAGAATAAATAGAGAAGGTATTCTGGCATGGTATCAAAATGTGAAGTTCTCATGGAAAGTATTACATGCTCCAGCATTATGTGCTGGGTGTGTAAATTTTCTATCCGATCCAGCAGGAGCCTTGCCTTTTTGAAATGTTATGCTCTCAGCTCAAGGGATTTTATGTCATGGAAAATATTAGTGATGGAGTAAATTAAGTATTTTATCCTAATGTGGCTTTAATTTTCAAGCTTTACTATCTCCCGAACCTTCTCCCAATTTCCTGCAATGCGTGTTCAGAACTTGCACAGGACCTTGAAGATCTACGTCACAACTTCTCTCCTTTTCCATCTCATTTACTGGTTTGTTTTTTCAATAAATACAGACAACAGAGACAAAACTGATTCCTAAATGGTTCTACATAAGGAACAAGAACCACAACACGAATGTGTCAGAGATAGACTTGTGACAGCTATAGGCTATAGACCACTCACATGGTTTGGGCAGGTCGAACAGCAAAGCCCTAGTCTAGCTACACTCTTCCTGTTCTAGCACATGTCTTGATGAGACATCAGCCTTACTACTAATTTTAGCTTAAGTGGGACAGTGGACTAGTTATAAGACAATAAAAATCTATTTCAGCTATTTAGGAAGACTGATAAAAGCATTAGTTCCTTGTGAAATTTTGAATAATTATTGTGAATAATATACTATGGTGTATTTATTTTTATTCTTGCACAGAATGATTTAAATTCCATTTTCATCTTCTTTATTCAAAATTATTCCATTTTTCCCCCTTTCTCTCTTCTCTCTCCTTGTCAGATCAATGTAGATAGTAAATGCAGATGAGGGATTTCACAGGAATTTGCATCGGATTTCTCACAGCTTAAAATTTGAATTAGCATTAATTTTTGGGAACTTAATGGGGCTAGAGATGAGAGAATTCCTCTCTCAGTTTGTAACAAATATCCATGCTATCAACAGGCAATTCACAAAGGCTTGTGAAATACAGATACATTTCTGGCAAAATGGGTACATCTGTATAGGGCAAAGTAGGTATAATTCTTGTTTAATGTAAAGAAACGTTTGAAATAATTTCTAAACAGAATTGTTGGGAGAGCAACCTGTGTTGGAGTTTGAATAAACTGAGGAGTGAGGAGCATTTTCGTGTTCATCTTTCACTGATTATTGCAGTTCCTACAGCAAAAGGCTTGTTTTATGGGAAAACTATGCGATGCAGCATACCTCTGCATATGGTAGTTTTTTTTTTACAGGGGTCAAACTCAAACTTCAGGCATGAGAAACTCTTTTGTTAGATGTTAAAAATCCTTTCTGAGCAACAACTTTTATTTTATTTTATGAGACTCATTAGTTTTACTTTGGCCATCCGTTTGTGCATTAACATATGGTATCAATAAATACTACAAGTCTTCACAGCTCGTGTCATCCTGTAAAAAACACACAATGGGATGTAAATTACTCTGAGATAAAACCACAAGGATTATCTTTATAGGCAAGTAAGACTATAATCATTTGACTGACTGCTGACAGTTTTCAACTGTAAATGATCTTTAGCTGGGTTCAGTGTTTTTAAATCAAGGAGAAGGACAAAATGTGTCCATGAACATAGATTTTTCGTTTGGCTTGCAGTAGTTGACAGCGTTTTGGTGTTAGTCAGCATGCTACCATTTCATGGTTTTATAAGGCTGGGCCTAAAACCAAGTTGTGAGTTTTTGTTTTCATTTAAATATTTTAATCAGAGCCTCAGGAACTGTTTCATCCCAGGACCCTGCTGATGCCTTGCAGGGGGCTTTACTTCACCACTCCAGTTCTGAGCTAGTTTGGTACTGACAACACAGCCCTGATCCAGGGGGAACTTCTTTGAAGACTCAAGGTGTATTGGAAATGGACAGAGTCTCCATCCAGCAATAAGGAGACTAAACAGCAAGCTCATTCTTGGCCCATGTGGGTTTTGCTTCTCAGATAAGCTGAAGCCTGGGACTTGAAGTGACAGCTGACTATCATGTCATGTCTAAAAGGCTTAGCTCTTGCTTCTTCACTGTTCAGCTGTGAGGTGCAGTAGCCAGACAGCTTGGGGTAGTGCGAATGCCAGATTGGGTCTGTACTATAAATGTTTAGGTGATGACTAATTCTTGAACTAAACCTTGCACATGCTAGTATTACTGAATTCAGCACAGAAGACAGCAGTCTTGGCTACGTTTATCTCAGTTTCAGATTGATAGTATATTGCATTTTGTTCAGAAAGTTAGAGCAATCAGATTGATGATAGCAAAGAACCCAGATCTCTCCATCAGGTAAATATCCTAATCAATATATCGTTGTACAGGAATTTTATAATAACAGGAATGACTCAGGCAACTAATTCCAGGAGAAGGTTTCAGGATGTCCAAATTTTACCTGCCTACCCTACTTAATGCAGGAAGGCAGAAAGATTTTCAAAGCTGTAACACGTTTTTACTGAAAGTTGTAAAATTTCAAAATGAAATTTTAGCTTTCCAAAAGAAAGCTTACTACTTTAAAAATAGCTGCTCAGCATTCAGCATTCATGAGGTTTGCAAAATTTTTGCCTTCCTTTCTTTAATTTTTCTTTTTGAGGGGAAAGGAGAGAGTTAAGAATCCCTGAAGACCAAAATGGTCAACAAATTTTTCAGCAAATAACTGATTTACCCCCTACTAACTGCTAACTCCACTTGAACTCAATCTTCATCACATTTTAGTATGGTTTTACATAAGAATAGATCATCTTATCTACGAGATGAGATTGAAGATAAAGGAAGCCTGTTCTACACTAACATTTACATATAGGCTTTCCCTGCAGTAGAAATACAAGGCTCAGCTAATCTAAATGCATTTTGGAGAGGTGGCCAGAAGAGATTCCAAGTTTCTCATGAAACCTCTGAAACAAAACAGAATATTTTTATTCATGCTCATTATAAAACATTTTAAACACTCCTGAGCCAAAAGAGCATGAAAATTTGCCTGGTATTGTATGTAGAGATTAAAAGATTTTATGAACTGCTGGGGTCTAGTCAGAATTGGGCATATGAGCTGCAATAAAATGACTAAAGGTTTTACCATCCTAGTATGCAGCTTGTCTTTGCCTCACGCCATCTCTTGGACATAATCAGAGGAGACCTTGATACTGCTTCAGCCTAGATTATTAGATCTGCTTGGATGATGCAATCCAGATTCACAAAGTGCCTTAGGCAACAGCAACTTTTACCACTTAGGCACTTAGATGCCGATGTCTGACTTCACAAGTTGAACCCGTATTTTTTGACACGTTTGGTAAATAGGGAGACTCCCAGTAATGGGATTTGCAGCAAGCAGGGGTCTAGATAAGGTGTACCTTTGCCAGCCAATAGGAAATGCTTTGTTAAGGACTTTTTATTAAATTCAATCTGCCTGCTTGAATACAGGATGTAGAAACCAGAAACTCTCTTCTGGTCTTTGTGTAAAACTCATGCAATTAGAAGAAATATAATGCTCCATCTCAGTGGATATGGGAAGGGACAAAATTGATTGCTGAGCCTTCTTCTCAAGCTGTTCAGGTTTTTATGCATTAATGAGTCACTGAATAATAGAAACAGGCTAGGGAAAAGGTCTTAAATTGTTTGTCTGATCTGTCTGACCAGAATACTACAAGATCATGCTCATCCTTGACTACAAATTGTGTCTACATACATGTTTTAGTTTCGATCAGAAACAAACTTTTGAACACTCTGGTTTGTAGTGCAGAATGGCCTTGAAAAGAACAATTTAATCCCTTTTAATGAAAACTAAATAGAAAGATGTTCTCTTCCATCTGCTCATCATACTAGATTCTTTATGAGAACACAGAGTGTCACAATCTTGGACATCAAGAGAGCAGACATTGATCTGTTTGGAAGATCCAAGGGAGAAGTGTCCAGAACAGCTTGTTCATTTTCAAGGATCACCTCATCAAAGCTCTAAGAAGTATCCTGATATGCAGAAAAAAAGACAAAGGTGACAGAAGGTCCACGTGGATGAAAAAAAGAACAAGCAAGAAATGCTTATTAAAATCAGATATAATAAGGAAAAACACAAAAGGTGTAAGCAGGAAAAGACAACTTGAGAGGAATATAGACACACTGCCTCAGTGTGCAGGGAAGGGATTAGGAAAGCCAAAGGTCAGGTGGAGTTGAAATTGGTAGAAGGTGTGAAGACAGCGAGAAAGACTTCTCTGGTATATTGACAGCAAAAGGAAGACTAGGGAAAATGCCACGTCATTACTGAATAAGACAGGAGACTCCTGACAAAGGATGTGGAAAAAGCCAAGATTCTCAATAAAAACTTTCAAGAATCCCAAGTCCTTAAGATCAGTAGGAAAGGCTGGAGCAAGGCACACTTGGCCTCAGGGGAATAGGATCAGATTAGGGAACACTGAGGGAAACTGGAAACTGGAAGCCTGTGGGACCTGATGGGATGCACCCATCAGTACTGAGACACCCGGATGTCATTGTGAGACCATTCTTGATTATCTTTGAATTAGATAAGGCAACTGGGGGAGGTTCCTGAGGACAGGAAGAAAGCAAATATCATTCTTTCCTCAAGAAAGGCAGGATAGAGGATCCTGAGAACAACAGACCAAGAGGGCTAAATCCATGAGAAGGTGATGGAACAACTAATCTTGAAAACCAATTACAAACATACAAACATACAACATATTTGCAAAAATATGAAGGATAAGATGGGAGCAGCTGGAGGGGAAATCATAACAGCCTAACCTTTTAGTGTTATACAAGGAGATGCCTGACTTAGTGGATGAAGGGAAAGCAGTGGACTTTTTTTTATCTTGACTTTAGTAAGGCTTTTGACATTGTTATCTTCATAGACATACTGATGACGCATGTACTGGATAAATGGACACTGAGATGGATTAAAAACTCTTAGAACTGCTTGTCTCAGAGGGATGTGAGTAGTAGCATGAAGTCCTGCTGGAGGCCAGTCACTTGTGGCTGATTACTGGGACCAATACTTTTTTACTGCTGTTCAGAGGGACCTCAACAGGCTGGAGAGATGGACAGACAGAAAGATCATAAAGTTAAACAAAGGGCTAGAAAAAAACCTGCCCCAGAGAGGAATAATCCCATGAACAGGCTGGGAGCTGGGCAGCTGGAAAGCTGGGGAAGGACATGGGAGGTCATGGTGGAGAACAAGTTGACCAAGAGCCAGCAGTGTGCACTTGCAACAAAGGTGGCCAACAGCCCCCTGGAATGCATCTGTCAGAGTGTTGTCAGCAGGTCAAAGAGGGTTATCTTCCCCTCCACTCAGCATCTGGAGTGCTATGTGCAGTGCTGGGCACACCAGTACAGGAGAAAAACAGAACTACTGGACCAATTCCAGTGAAGGACAATAAGAAAATGATCAAGTCACTGGAGCATCTCTGATATGAAGAGTGACTGAGAGAACTGGTACTGTTCAGCCTGGAGAACACAATGCTTGAGGGAGGGATGTATTAATGTACTTGATCTCTCTCATATATTATTTATGGTATGATATGATATAGTTACATATAAAACACAAAATGTATTAAAATACATATAATAAATTAATAACACTGAATAGGAAAAGAATAAATATTTTGTGGGGGGAGTGTATGTAGTTATAAACATACACACACATGTATACACTATAGGTATCTGAATATAGTAAAAATGCTTGATGAGAGAACAGGGAAGATGAGCCACACTCTTCTCAGAGGTATCCAATGACAGTACAAGAAATTGTATATATTTCTGAGACTATGACCCAGACCCTGGCCTTAGTGGATTTAAACCAGTAATAATGTGAAATACTTACGAAGGTAGTTGCGAGGGTTGAGAATAGCATAATTACAAGACTGTCAATTTTATTGCTGGTTAGATACTGTTAGAGTAGTGGCAAATAATCACTGCTTTGTGTGACAGCTTTGATCCTGCTGTCAGGCAAGCAGCTATTAGAGGCTAAAATAGCATCTTGGCCTGATTAAGTGGTCAGTAAGACAGAAGTAATACCACATGAGAGATTATAAAATCCATCAGAATTGCAGGTCAAAGGCACATGGTCAGGAACAAAAAAAGTCAGAGGGGTTAGGCTTTTTACCCAAGGACCTTGAAACTTCAGGGAGAAGGGGGTAAAGAACATTTACTGAGAGGACTGGAGATCATATTATAAGTATATGGCAGTACGTTCAGATCTATTAAATCTGTATTTGGATCTGTCAGAGGAGGATATTTAATATAACTAGTAATTGACTGTTCATTATACAGAAATAAAGTTGAATCACTCTGTGGAAGTCAATGGCTCTTCCATTTCCTCCTTGACTATGGAGGGAAAGTAGTATGACTAAATTTCTAGCTTTGACATCTCATCATCAATGTGGAATTGAGATAAACCTGTTTCAGAGAACTGCTCATTTCCAAGCAATGAAGGAGGTAATCAACAGAAGCAATATAAGCAGCAAATTTCAATAATTTTGCATTTTGCATTGTTTATCCTGCACATGGACAGAAGGATAAATCAGAGGAGGTGGCTTCCAGACTCACAAACTGATGTCTACCCAGTTTGAGGTCTCTTGGAGACCACAGTACCCTTGCAGGAGTAGCTATGAATACCACAGTACTCTTGTAGGCCTAAGCTATGAATGAAAGGTATTGCTTGGGTAGCTGTAGTGCCAGAATATCTATAGTTTAAATGTAGCTATTTGTGGGGAGAATTAGTTTGCTTGCATAATTTATACCATATGCCCAAGTGTCTTGGCTCTGACCGCAGCAAAAACAGATACCTAGGGAAGATTATAGGAACAAGGGAAGCACATAGTGATATTTTCCCATGGTACTTTCCCAGCATCTGGCAATTTGAGGCTTAGGGACTTCCTGAGCCAGACATCATATTTAAGACCCCTCAATAGATTTTTGTTCTATGAATTAGTGTAATTACTTTTTGGATCCATGCGAACTTTTAGCACCCGCAGCATCCTGTTTCAAATCTACAATTGGCTAGTTTCACTTGGGGTCCTTCAGTTCACGTGTTAAAAGGAAAGGCAAATAATCATTCTCTAGTGATTCATTCTTCTAAAGGTAAAAAGCATGGGTATTTAGTAAGGATTTCCATTTAGAAAAAAAATATGTCATGATAGCCATATAGATATTTGGCCTTAAGTTTATCTCCAAATCAGAGAGGTCATAGACAGGACATCATGGTAACAAACGTGTTCTTTATTTAATTTTGGATTTTTTTCTGGACACTAATGGCAGCTTAATTTTATTTTATACATGTGATTCTGAAATATTTCTTGCTTATATTTTGTATCTAGGTCACACAGTAGACAGGAAGAGGATTAAACTGCTTAGAGCAATACAAAAGAGTGCTTTTAAAATGATTGGTGAGTAGGAAAATGGTAATGAAAATTTGCTACAAAGATATGAGAAACATTTTATAATTTTTTGTATTACATGCAATTGTAATACAAAGACATGCAAACATGTCTTGCATGTAATGCATGTAATGCAAACATGCGTTACAATGCAATAACATTGCATGCTATTTTGCTGGAAAGATTTGAGTTTCATCTTTAAATCATCAAAGACTGATATATTTGAGGTCTTATTGTCATACAGCACAAATTCAAGAGGGTTCCACTTAAAGACAATGAGACAAAGTTTCATATATGACAGCTTTTGCTATTCCAATCTTATTTTGATTGACGTATTCCTTTAGATCACTTCCAGATATAGAGATCTTTCTGAAATTTAATAGTTGAACACCATGATTAAATTTTTAACATTTCACTGTTTCTTGATCAGGTCCTAAAAAAAGAGATGACTGGCATGAGGCACTCCAAAGGCCTATCTTGCTTTGTTTAGGCCTATCTTGTTTTAGTTTAGAAAATAGGCACAGTGAAGATAGAGGAGAAAAAAAAATGTGAGGCAAAATGTATGGACAATAAGTCATGGAAATTGTATAGGCCCACAAATTCATGATGAAAAGTTCCTAAAAAACTGATGTCAAACACAAATGAAGTTTTGATGTAGTTTTATTGCCCAAGTTCTAAACTTTATCTTTCATCTTATTGTCAAGCAGAATACATTGTTTACAAGAATGGCAATGGAAACACTTCAGATTTAAAGTGTTGAAAGCATTGCTTAATTTGAGACACTTACATGCAAAAGAAGAATGTCTGTCCTTGTCCCTGGCTTCCTGAAAAGAGATTTTTGTTTTTTTTCCTGAAGTCTCTATTTGGGTTCTGAATAAAACTCATTCTCTATAGTGTATATTTTGTGGGTCAGAGAGTAAAATTTATGATAACTTCTAAATGCATAAAAACAAATAAGTTATTGTAAAATTGCTGCACATATTGTCTGCTTTTTCCCACTTTCTTAACACTTTAGTTCATTGATGGTAGAGTAAGGGACCAAATTCTTACTTAATTACATTGCAGAATTCTAGGATGTGTTCAGCCCTAAGAAACTATACGTAGGTTGAAGATGTTGCTTTGCTTTTTAAAGTCTGTTATCCCACTGTTCTGATGTGATGAATCAACATTTGTATATGTATCTGAGAAAGGAGATAAATACTTCGTGCCTGTTTGGCTGGATTTCTGGGAATGCTCCTTACAGCGGCGCCGGCTGGTTCGCTTGTGTTGAACAGGGATTCACCCTTACACCTCCGGCCTCCCGGCATCCATCCGCCTCTGCCATGCACCTCTGAGCCCCTGCCCCACAGCCATGGGGCACGGCATGAGAAAGGGCTTGGATGAGGAATAACACCTTTCCATTCACCGATGGCAGCCAATTTAGAGTTAGAAGAGAATGAGGAAGACTTGAATGAAATTACTATAAGAAAGGTGTCTTTTCCAGATTATCCTGAATCAGCAAAAGCAAGAAGGACAAAGATTTAGCTTCACTCACTTTACAGACTGCTGTGAAAAGAGCATGGCAAGCAACTAGACAGAGAGATTTATTGGAGGTGCATGACTATAACATTACATAGAAAACTTCATGTTCTCTGTGGTCAGTCTTCAGATAAATAAAAACGGACATCAGGATTACAACAGGGGTGAATGAACAAGATGATAAAAGAGGCATCTCTCCCCGTCCTATAAGCTTTACATCATTTTTGAAATCAAGACTTTTTTGTACGGACCTGAACTTATTTTAAGCTACCAGAATCGCAGCTGCTAAAACATTTGGTTGTTTTTTACAACATTCTGTGTATATGTCAGAAATCAGTTCTTACAGATTTATAACCTCATAATAAGTAAACTGGTTTAAATAGTCATTTACTAGATTTTAGTGTTTTATCAAGGCTTAACACTAATTTTACTCAACATCCCTTCACTAAAATATAGATTTGCTCATTATTATTGACACTGCTTCTTTGACAACAGTTTCATTTTGCATCAAAAAGCCACTGCCTTATTACACATTCAAACCAAACAGCTATGATGAGTAGTGTAGGGTCCATCTGCAGCTCTGTCTACAGCTGTAGCTGATGGCTATTTTCATTCAGAAATTTTGCTTCAGTGAGATCTTTAAATCTGCATGTTTCTGTGGCCTCAAAGCTTATGGAGCATTTTTCTATAAAATGAGAATGTTAATGAGGAGGGATAAGAGCGATTAAAGAGAATGCAACTCATACATTGATGTGGCCAGAAAAGATATTACACAGAGTTAAAAATGTCCTTGGAGATGAATGATATTATATGAAAATCATATGCGAAATTACAATGAGATTTTTCTGAGAAGTAGCAGCCGTTTTTAATTTTACTCTTTTCTTTTTTTAATATCTCAGTCTCTTATGGAGAAATAGTAAAGTGGGAAATTAAGCTAGTAAACAGCACCATGTGCTTCATGCAATTTAGAAACATGGAAAAATACCCTGATCTCAAATATTATGCAACAGTTTTCACAGAATATTCATTTGTAGATGTAGCTCTAACATATTCTGTGTTAGATAATCTTAGTTTCCAGCTAATTCCACTAATGTCCCACTAATGAAGAAACCTTTCTTTTTTTTTTCATTTTTCTCATTTTGACTCATGATTAAACATCACCCAACAAACAAATACCTAAATAATTTATATCTGCAAAAACATAAGTAACCTAGACCAAAATCAAGAAGGCAAAAAGTGATGATCAAAACCAAAATTCTGAAAATGGCTATTCTTTAAGACATTTCTGCTGTTACTTTTATTAAAATTAATATATTGGATTCAGATAAATTCCTTTCTACATAGTAGGCTCCTAATTTGGGGATTTGTTGGACAATTATTATGGAAAAGATTTTTTCTCCCACTAATTACTTTTTTTCTCCCATTAATTACTTTTATTTCAGCTCAGGAGAATCTGGGAAAATTAGGCACAATTGGAATACACTCAATAAATCATGCTCTTTCAAGACTTTAAGTATAAAAATATTTATTTCAATTTTCCTATATAACATTAGGTAGTAGATTGATACTCTGGTATTTTGCTCAAAAAACCTCACCAGTATGTCACTATTATGCCCAGTAATCGCAGCTTTAGCTACCTGGGGAAGTTGCTGCCTGAAATGTTACAAATGTAATCTCACCTATTCAAGCCTCTGTTTTAGCACAATCCTTTATTCAATTTAGGCTCCTAAACTTAAAATGTATAGTCAATGTGTCTGTATAGTATCACTTAGGCATCTAAATGGTTTCTTCCAGTGCCTGTCTATGCCCTCAAACAAAGGGCAATCTAGTCAGTTCTTCCATGGAACTGGGCATTTTGAAGCCTCTTTTCCCTACTCTTAGGACAGTGTATCTGGTGTGTTCAAAAAGTGAGTTCTGGGATTTAATGTTTCTGAAAGAAGAAGGTCAGGAATTTTTTTTTTTTGTTTGGTTGGTTTGGGTTTGTGTGTGTGTGTGTGTACACAGGCTTACTGAAATCCTCAGAAAAAAAACTTTCTGAAAGCTCTTTCAGGTACATTTAGACATGCTGAACAGATTAAATTCACTCCATTCAGTTATTTTTATTGACAGAGAAAGTAACAAAAAGCTAAATTCCTATTACGCTGTACAAGGGCTGGTAATAAAGTAATAGGCAGGCAGGGTCACATCACTTTTCATAGTAGGATGAAAGTTTCTAACACAATGAAATTTTTCAGGCAGAATTCCAAAATCCTGTGTCCATACATAAAACAACTGTACTTGACAAGAACGTAATTTTTGTCATTACCTATGATATTTAACTTTTAATAAGTATCTTTTTATTAATTATACAGAAGAAAAAATGCACTACTGGTAGACAGTGACCCAGAGAGCTACTTTCATACTTATGAAGAATAGATTTATTGTGTGCAGGGCTGGAAGATTGTTGAGGAGCCATGAGCATGCACCATTCAAGTAACTTCATAGAGTGATCTGTGTACAGAAAGTACAGAGTAAAGAACTTACAAGAGCTTCAAATTGCAGCCACTTAGGAATATATATATATATAAAATCACGTGTTTAACATACATACTATTCCCTATATTGCAGCCAAGATAATTGGTAATTTCAGTTTATTTAACCTAACAAAGTTTACAGCCCGCAGTTTGAACTCTCCTGGGCTTTTCCTTAGAGTGAGAGAGATTTTACTTGTGTGTCCCTGTTGGCTCTCAGTGGATAACCATTTGTTACAACTATCAAGGCTCATTAATTGTCTGGACTTTTCCAACTCACACTTAAAAGTCATCATGTATTTAAATCAATTCTAATGATAGCTCCTTGCCAAAGGATTGTACTATCAAAGATTCTCTGAAAAGATGCATAAAAGTGCTGCTGAGAGACTTCAGCATTTTGGTTCTTATCTTAAAGTTCTTTACAGGAATATGCTTTGTAAATGGTTTTATTTTGTGTGGTCCAGGAAGTGAATTCAGAGAGTCTTTTAGCTAAAGTGAAGCAGTCTCCTATACTAAATTCTTTGCCAAATGTGCCAGACAGATATGCAAGGAAAGGGTCTGCAGATGGAGGGTTTTTAGGGGGGTCTTGAGAATTCATTATGTGAATAGCTTGGAAAAGTGGCCTGTTTTGCAGGGAAGAGCTCCTAAGAAGTTCAGATTGAGACCACTTAAGGGTATACTATGCCCTACTATAGTATTTTAAGCCATTTTTCCATTTTCTATCACTTACAATATATTTTTGATATTTTTGATATACAGATAAGGTGCAGTTAGCAGTATTGTTACTTAACTTGTCTGTGCTTGGCTCCCTGTGCGTAGCCCAGGTCATTCTACCTGTCAGCTCACTTTTTTGTCTCTTTGTACCGTATTCTTATTTCTCATCATGCTCAACATGCTCACCTCTCTCACACAAGAAACAGGAAACAGCCTGGCAAAACCATGTCTGGAAGGTGAGGAGCACATGTTCCCTTCCCCAGTAAATCCATGGCTAGATTTTTCCCTCTCTAGCTCACCCAAAGGCTGCTCCTCTTCTCCACTTCTCCAGAGGTGACTGAGTCCTGAGACCTGCTAGGGGAACCGCTTGTGTGGGACTGAGTGATCTGCTTCAGTGTCAGCGATGCTGGCTCTGACGTCTTCATTAATTCCCCTGGTTTGGAACGTGAGGGGCTAGAGACGTGAGCTGAGTAGGGAGGCACTGTTGTTGGGGAGTGTTTCAACAAGCCAGAGCCTCTTCCAAAGCATTCACCATGGGCAAATAAATAGCAACTGCTAAAGGGAGGGAGGGAAGCGTTTGGGAGAAAACATATGAAAAGGAGGTGTTCAGCTGGGTTGTTTTTAGTAAGACTGTCATAAACTCATGAGACTAATATCTATCTGAGTTCCACCTCATCGCGATGCATTTATCAGACACGAAGACATTTATCAGACACTTATCTCAGCTGTCTCAGCACCCAGCACTGGCCTCCTAAGTAAATCCTAAGGCAAATCATTAGCCAACCTGAAAAATACAAAGCAAAACTAGCCTACAGTTTTCTGCAGCCTGCCTCTCAAGCCTCTCTTATGGGTATCCAAGCTGTGTGTTTTCTTCCCCCTTGCAGCTGAAAGAAATTAACTCTCTTGTTTAGGTCTGGCCAAAATGTTTCTAGGCACTGAAACAGAGAATACTTTCTAATTCAGTTTATTCTTTTCTGAATGATAAAAAAGAAAAAGCAGGCCTTCATATTTTTCAAAATTCTGCTGAAAAGGAAGTGATTTTTATTGACTTTTAAAGTTGACTTTGTCCTTTTCCCTTTGATAGTTAAATGGAAAAGAATAAAAAGTGAGAGGAATGGATTTTACCTTTTTTCTTTTTTTTTTAATCTCCTCTTTTATCCTCACAACCCCATAATTTCCTATCTAGTAGCAGAAAGGAAGGGGGATGTTCAGATGTCTAGATAAGAAATGTGTTTTCTTAAAATGGAACAAAAAGGTCAAACCAAATCTTCCAAAATGATATAATTAAAGTGAACTCTGTTTTCCTTTGTTATAGTGCTGGTATATATATATATATTTTTTTTTTCCTGAATTTGGGTTTGAATCAAAGACATGATGACCCTGAAAGTTAGTAGTTTACTTTTGTTCTTCTACTAAGTCCTTTTCACAGCAGGATCCGGTCCAGGCTGATAGAGTGTCTGCTGATGCAGACTATTTCCTTGAGTAAGGAGGTAGTAAAGGGTGAGTAAGAGTTTTGAAGATAAAGTTCTCTGTCTATTTTTTGGCCTGGTGGGTAGGTAAGAGTGCATGAACATTTAAGCAAGAGCATCTACCAATTTCTGAGAGGAAAAAAAAAGTAAAAAAAAAAACCCTGCTCTTACAAGTAGTCAGCAGAGGTAAATATAGGCTGCATTAGATGTTCCATAGTGGATATTTACATTTTGTTGAAGCTTGATGGAAGCTTGTATGTTTAGCCCCCTATGAAAACCAGTGTCTTGGATGTGATTTTACAAAAGAAGTTGTTTCTCCCAGATACTCTCAGCTGTAATAATAACAATGAGCCTTGAAGAATACACTGTTGACATTTTCAGGTTAAAAAAAAAAGAAACCCTTCAGTGTTATCATTCTGTATCCTTCATAACTTGATGGTTTGAACTACCTTCAGATCAGTAATGAGATCAGTGTTTAGAGAGTTAGCAATATAAATTACAGAACAGCCACAGATCAGCTGCTGGAAGATACAACTGGGAGCTAGGTAAATGTCTAGATGTGTAAACACAATATCATATCTATTTCATATTGCTTTCCCGAAAGTGCTTGTAATATTAAAGAATAGTGTATGCAGAGTTTGTGTATGTAGGCTTTATTGCAACAAAACAACCTGAGAACCTCTTTTGGTTGAAGATTTATTTAACTCTCTTTTAAACACAGCCCCAGATGAGAAGTGACTTTAAGCTATTACCAAATGGAAACTGGTTACTGACTGCCTGTGGGTCAAATGTGTTGGTGGTCTGATTCCTAACAGAGAAGAGTTCAGATCAGACACACGCACAGGATCACACACACTCACACCAGCTACCAGAACAGACAATAACCCGTTCCCTTCTGATGGCCTTAGTGGTTAGAAGGTTTTAGGTCTATCGGGGAATTTTGCAAGGAAACAGTAACTGAAAGCAAGAATATTACAAGAGGAATGTAACTAGTGCAAAGGGAAGGAAAGAATATATTCTTTGTTCCTAAGTCAGCTGTCCAACTTAGTCACTGCTAGCATTTCACTTTCACCCTGAAGAGCAGCTAATTGTTTATGAAATGACCTTGTTATTCCTGCCCTAGTAACCTTGTCTGAAAGGCCACCATATGCATTTATTATTCTCTGAAGGAAATGTGCTTTCTGACATCTGTTCTGCGTTTGTTTTCCTTTAATTTCCTTTAACTTCCATAGCCCCCCTCCCCAGATTGCTCATCTGTGCTGCTCTGTCCAAGGGTGGCATCGGCTGTGCTAGTCACACAAACCTGCTTCTGCCGTCCTGTGTTGTAGTCTGGTCAAAAGGACAAAGAAGGGCAGTGTGAAATTGCCTTTTTCCTCATGCCCCTCTTGTGGTGGATATTCTGTCCCTTGAATTATGTATTCCACTTCAGGACAGTGAGAGCTCTTGGCCCAAAGGCTTGTGTTTACTGTTTAGTGCAGACAAAGGCTCCTTCTAATCTGGCAGGGATTCATTTTCCTATTAATTTTATTGCCAAAGAGTGTCAAAGCAGACTATCCTTTCCTTCCAATTTTTTAGTCAGTAATAATGAACATGTATGGCAAGTTTCCAAGGTCCACTTGTCTTCTCTTGCCTTGCCTTGCCTCGTCTTTCCTTTCCTTCCCTTCCCGACTTACTGTAAGTTTTGTGAACCAGTGATGGGACTGATAATCCAGTGCTAACACTGGTAATAAACACAAGGTGGACCCAGGGAGAAATATGGTATAAAGTTTACTAGATGTGTTCTGACAGTCAGGATATGCACACCCCCAAATGAATAGGAATTCACTGCACCCATCATGAAAGGTATTTATTTCTCTGACAAGTGCCCTGACTCACTGAGGTCCCCTCCAGGTTCTTCTGTTTGTGCTTAGTTTCCCTCATCCTCTCTGCTGTTTACTTTTGAATAGGGCATGTGTTCACTTATGCTTGTCAATGATGAATTTTATTTATTGCATAGCAGCCTTATTTCAGAGGAAATCCAGTTCTTTTTTGTTGCTCCCTCACTTCATGTAATCAGTGAATGCAGCTTGCATACTGTTTCCCATCTGTCTCAGTCATTTATATAGATTAAAAACAGCAGAGGTCCAAGTAATGGCCTTGTGGGGAGGATTCCCCACAGTGGGGTGGCTTGCTTTACAAGTCCTCAGATTTCACTTTGTTTGTTAGTTTTTTCTCATCTGTGAATTCGCTATTTGCATTTTAATAGCTTTGAAGAGAAGGTTGCCCTCAACATCTCACCAGCCTCTTCTGTAACTTCAGACAATGCTGTCTGCTTATTCTCTTCTTAAACCCAGTAATTTGTTTCATAAAAACACATCATCTTTAGTTCTTGCCTTGGCCAGAAATGCTCTGATGGGATTGTAAAAAATGAATCTCACTTACTAAACTTCTCAAACATACTTACACACATCTTCCTGGTATTTTACAATTATCATATTTTGTCATAGTATTCAAAGATAATATTACTGTTAGCAATCTATACAGTATAAACATTTCACTTCTTTGAAAGGTTGCAGCTATGTGAACCTCTTTATATAATAATATTACCATTGAATCAGTGAGTACATATTGCCATTCAGCATCATTTCTGCACTTCATGCTTTTTGTGGCTTCCCCACTTTTTTTTTCTGTTAACCATTATATTAATTTTAGACAAAATAGTTATTTTGTAATAGCAGTAGAAATTAATAGCCTACTCAATATTGCAAGAGCCACCTCCTTCATTCAGTGAGAAGCAATGACTTTATGCCATCTAAATCAAAACTGAAAACTTTGTTGCATTTTTGAAGTTGTAAAACTGCTTATGATTTCAGCAGAAGCAGGAATTCATCATAAATGTGTACTACTGATCTTAGCTCTGTTCTAAGTCCTTAGAAGAAAAATATATTTAGGCACTCAGATATGTAGGTTGAAGGTCTCCCTTTGATGTGGTGATCATCCTTCTTTTTATCTATCTCAGGTCCTCATTATTTAAATCCAACATGTTAGCACTTTTTTCATGTGACCCTTTTCTCACATGAGCCTCAAATGTAGTTGTGAAAAGTGGTGACTACATTGAAGTAGCAGTAATGACAAGCACTGGACAGCCTGAGAGGTGGCTGGAGCCACAGAGCTGCAAGGAAGCATAACGATCAGATCTAAGCCAGATGAATGCTGGTAGGGCTACGGGTGAGAGAGACATTGATTCTTAAAATAGCAGCAAGAGTGGTTGTTCCCATTGCGGAGAGAAGAAATATTTCCATCTATAGTGTCTTTTCTGCTTTGTCCAAACAGCAGGATATCCTATAATGTACACAGTGTGGGCAAAAGTGAGTGTTGCACATACTTGGGTTATGGGGGGGTCAAATAACAAAAAGCAAATCCTCCCAGTGCCACATGAACTACCTAGGTCTGCCTTTGATTAAGAAGAGAGATCTTTATACACTGCTAGACAGCTTAGTTCATGGGCAGAAAAAAAGGGCAGGGCATTTTCAGGACTTTTATGACTTTAATGAAACTTTTTAGGACTTTACTAGTGTGCAGGTCTGACTGTAGACTCAAGAGTCACAGGAATAAATACTCCTTTGGCAAAAGCACTTTCTCTGCATGAGAGTGTATACATGGATATGTTATCTTTGCAATATATGAAAAAATATATATACATATACATGGACCAGTGAATTAGATGTTTTATGCTGAATATTGTCTTAAGGAAGGAAATAAAACAAAAAAAAAAAAGTGTACAAAACTCCCCCGAGAAAAGACAGTACTTTGCAAACAAAGTATTTCTGACTATCGGTGTACTATCTATCTAATTTCCAACAGGAGCTGCTGTGAAAATTGCTGTTAGCATGTGAAAGCTCAAACTGGCAACGTTGGCTCTGAAAAGTATCATAATAATTTATTGCTCCTGGTTAGATCAAGTCCTAAGGCATTTCAGTAAATCAAGGAAAGATCTTTCAGCCAATTATCAAGGAGCTATTCTTTGAAGGCTTGTTATAGTGTCTATAAATCTGTAAATGTGTTTCTTAGTCATTCAGCTAGAGCTGTAATCAGTTATCAGACCAGATGAGTTTTGAAGTCAGCAGATCAGTTACATATTCCCAGAAGGATTTTTCCTGTCTTAGCTTTCCTATTTCTTTGAAAGACATGTAAGATTTCATGTATTCTCAGCACATTCTCACTCTAGCTATTGCTGTGTTAAGTGAACAAATCTAGGAAAGATAATGGGATAGAGTTTGTTTGATACTTATCAATCTGGATTTTCCATGCCTGAGGTCAGCTCAGAATGGAAGGAGAGACATGATTTTCTTTGATAAAGAGATTTTTTTTTGTCTTTATGGACACAGTGTCATATCCCAAAGACTTTTAGGGAATACTAACATGTTGGTGTGCTTCATTCATTCCCCAGGGAAAACTGCATTGGATCTCCCACAGCTGAAATAACTTGCAGAAGTAGCATATTGACATAAAAGCGGTGTGGCTTAGGTGAAAGCTCCTTGAGCACCTAAGAGATATTACTGGGAAAGTTTGTGGATGATTTGTAATAATCTTCCAACTATGGTTCATGTTCATAACCAAACTGTCAGTGTGTGGCATCATTTTATTAATCTAACCTAATCTTATAAAATTCCACCAAAGCAGACACTATATAAGAAACATTAGAATCTCTTGAAAACATTGAAAGAAACAGTTAGAATGTGTTACGTAAGCTTCAAAAGATCCAATAGTTGAAAGAATAAATAAAAAAAATGCAATACTTTCAGTAGAATTATGAATTTGAAATCCCATGAAATCACAAATCCTAGTAGCTCAGGCACTTGGACTCTACTCAGAAACCTTCAGCAAGTTTCAGGTGATATGAAAGAGCAGGGAGTAGTTGACATACTGGAGGACAGGGTTACTGTCCCTGACCCTGGAGGACAGGGTCAGAGGGATCTAGATGGACTAGAGACATGAGTTGATGGAAACCTCCCAGAGAAAAGGGATCCCATGCAACAGCACAGGCTGAGGGGTGATTGGCTAGTGAGCAGCTTTGCAGGAAACAACCTAGGAGTTCTGGTGACCAGATACGGAGGTCTACAAGACAGTGTATCCAGGTCAAGGGAATATCCCCCTCTAGATGGCACTTGTGAGACCCCGTCTGGAGTACTGGGTGCAGTTTTGGGCTCCCTCCTGCAGGAGAAGAGCTGGGATGAAGGAGAGGGAGCAGGCACCAAGATGGAGCACACACAGAGAGGCTCAGAGAGCTGGGCTTGTTCAGCAGAGAAGAGTAAGCTCAGGTGGATCAACTGCCTGGAGGGAGGGAGGGTGTAGCTAGAGTGAAGTCAGTCTCTTCTCAGAGATGGATATGGATAGCATGTGAGGCAATGGATAAAAGTTACTGCAAAGAGCAAGAAAGACATTCATTACAACAAAAATAATCAGACACTGGCACATAGCCCTGAAAGGCTGGGTATCTCCATCATGGTGGGTACTCAAGGTCAGCTAGACAAGGTCCTGCAGAATGTACTCAAAAACTAACACTGCTTTGAACAAAGGTAAGACCAGATGACCGCCAGAGTTTCCTTGAACCTAATACATTCCATTATTTTGTGATTCCAAGGTCTGTGCCAGCCTCTTTTATACCATCCACTTACATATAGTTGCAAACACAAAACTGCAAACTGTTTGTTAGAGGTGGAGACTATGAAGGTTTCTCCAGGTTCATATCCTACTTTCAGATGCCCACATATGCCAATATGCCAGTTTTGTTATTGAGTTCTGCAGTAAAACTAAAATACATGAGGTGGGTGGACATGTTTATTTTGTTTTGCTTTATGCTCCCACCCTGTCCTCCTCTGAAAATCTACCCTTACGGACAGAGGAAGAGAAGAGATACTTGTCATCTTGGGCCACAACACATTTAGTTTTAATTCAGACTATTTGCATGAAGTTGCGGTAATCAGTGTGATGGAGATGCCAAAAGTGATGAGTAATTTTAGGCTGCTTCTACGGAAAAATAATAAACAGCCCCAATTTTCAGCTCACTGAACAATTTGAATTCTTTCAGATGTTAAAAAGCAGAGATTTCAAAAACTGCAAACTTCCAAAGTTATGGCTAACTTTGAAAAATCTTTTAAAAATTTCTTTCTGTCTTCTTCTGCATTACAGGAAAGGTAGAGAAGACTTTTTTTTTTGTCATTGTTTACTAGTTTTATTTCTTATTTCTGTTGTTCTTTGTGAACCAGAAAAATCACAGATTATTTTTTAGGTCCAAACAACAAATTTGGATTTCATCAGTAGTGGATGAACTCCAGAAAAGGAAGGAGAAAAGTAGAAGAGACAAATCAGCATGGGAAAATCTCTCCTCCTTCCCATTCCCCGTGGTTAGAATCCAAAAACACATGGGTTTGGCTGTCAGCTTACTTTTAGCATCTGTACTCCAGCTGAGAGCCTGTTTGGCCTTGTATCCTTTGATGCAGCAACAGCACAGTCCATGTTTCTGCTGATTAATCATTTGGTCATTTTGCAGCTTAACCAGTTGTGGTTATGTGCAAAGGGTAGAAACGTCACTGTTCACTGTCTTCGTATTCCTCATCTCCTTTGCGTATGGCTGAAGAGTCTCATCCGAGCAGGTGCTGAGAGCCACCTTCCCGCTGAAGGCAGGAGGTGCAGTTATCTAACCCTGCTCAGAATCTGATCTTACTCTCCTGTCCCATCAAAATTGATAACCAACAATTTTTTAACTCAGCTTATGAGAAATTGTGTTGTGAATCTAATTTTGTCCTAGTAGCAGGAATCCCCATGGCTAAATCATTATTTTTTGCTTAGTTTTGGCATTTGAGGACTGCCAGCAGATGGAAAATGTCAACCAAATGCACTTCCTTTATGATTCATTCACCCTCTTTAACTTGTCACAAATAAACCCACAGTAGAAGATTAATGTTAAATAGAATTTTTTCTGCTAAACGCTTGCACCATTTTGATTTCTTCAGGCCTACTGATTCTTACTGCTTGTTTAGTCACTAAGGTGGAATATGCTGACAGTGTTCTGTTAAAATAGGGAAGGTAAATAGGAAGATAAAATTCTTCTCTTGACATGTCAGTGTGGTCTTCAAGCAATTCCACTTGCAGCCAAATGAATCTTGAACACAGATTTCTGCAAACTTCATTTTTCCAGTATGGCATTTGATTCATCTGCAGTCACTAATAGGTGAACTCTGACATGGACAGTAGTATTCTTGTAACTAAGAGCATCCAATGTGTGTCATTTTATTGTTCTTTTATTCAGAACAATGTTTCTTTTTTCTTTGGAACAAACAGGTTTATTTTTCTCTCCTATATTATCCAATGTGGCTAATTTGTCTCTTAAAAGATTCCAAATGAGTTAGTTAAATCATTCTTCTGAAAAGAAACACAGTCTGTAAATCTAATAATAATAATAATATAAATCCTACTCAGTATGTCCTGGGTGAAAAGTAGAAAAACATGTGTGAAAACACTCTGTCCCTCCCAGAGCATCTATAAAGAACTTTGTTTCAAATCATCTGTCATGTGAACATTATTATTTTCCTCATGAGAGGAACAGAACCATGCCCTTCATTAAATGTCATTCATTCGGAGACTTTGTTTAATACTTTGCCTAGTTTTACTTACAATAACAATCACTTTGGTAGGGAAATGTTTTCCTTTCCACCTTTCACACTGAGGAAGAGCTCCCTTCTACACTGAAGGAGAAGTGATATAGGAGAGTAGATAAATGAAAACTAAATTCACTGAATGTATTTTGTTATTAAGCCCCAGTGTTAAGTGCAGGGCAAATGCATGAACTGTTTAATTAATACTGTGACTAACTTTCTTATTAACAGCTGCCTGATTCCTTCTGCTGTGAAGTCAGTAGATCCTTAGAACATGCAGGATGTTGATCCTGCCAGTTCGTCCCAATAACAAGTCACAGGACATTTTAGTCACACTCATGAAAGATGAAATCAGGAGTAACTGTCCCATCTTTGGTGATATGATATTGCCATTAAACTGATATATAGGAAAGTGAGGAGAAATGAACCTTGTAGAAGATAGAAGGGAAGAGATAAAGATTATACGGTACCTTTTAAGTGGAATTATATGGGATTTACATTGTTGAAGTAATCAGACTGCATGTCCCCAAGATAGGAATTGCTGGCCTATTGTATTAGACCAGCACAGGCTGAGACATGGATCCCGATGAGCAAACTGTCTGAATTGGGCTCAGAGAAACCACATCATCTAGAGGATATTAATAGATTTCTTTCTCCTTAAACAGAGATATTCCTGTATTGAGCAGGAAAGCTCTATCTGTCTGCTGAAGTTGAGAAGGAACTGCTAGAGAAGGCAGATCATTCTCTTAAGAATGAGCAATAAAAAGCTAAATTATGAACCTTGTCTATTTAATGATTCTTTAGTGATTTGTAAGCAACTCAAACCAATCTGGAAGGCATAGCCATGGCTATAAAGGTCTTGGCAAGCGTTTGGAAAGATATTCAGTTCTTTCATCTCTCTGAGAGAAAATAAATCTGTCAGGGACATTAAAGCACAGTCTTTAATTTTTAGTCAACACTCTCATGTTTGCTGCCTGTCGTATCAGGAAACAACAGGAAAAAGGGACCTTTTCTGCACAGCAGTCTTTGGAGTGCCTCACTCACAGGGCTCCTAGAAGATAAGAGTCAGCAATTCAGGTCTATTTCTGTGGCACCAAGGGAATAAAAAAGGTCCATAAGGAAAAAGCTGAACAGTTCATCTGCCTGGACAGGCTGGCCTACGAGTGGAGAAGGACAGTCTGTTACTCAGTTTGACATCCACTGTGTTTACCTCCTATATGTTTTGCTGTTATTTCTGTAGTAGGAAAAAGATGGAATAGCAACATGGAAGGCACAAAAGTGAAGTTTATTGTGCACTGTCTATGCTGATGAACATGCCTTTAGAGTGCTGTTACCTGTAATTAGATTCAGAAGGGACACATCTATTCCATTTCCAACAAGAAATTGTAGATAATCAGATTTCTATAAAATAAAAATACTCTATCTGGATATGTTGGTATACAGACACTTGCTACTTCTATTTTGGTTTAGATGATTTGACCTCTGTGTGTCTATTTAGCTGTTACGGTACACGTTAGAACTAAATATATATTCTGAATGAGTATTAAAATACCTAGAACTAGATTCTATAGATTCTATATAGAGTAATATCTAGAACTATACCAAAAACTACTCATTTTGGAAAAGAAATGACTGTTGAAGCAGACTTTAAGTCTCCCTTTAACGAAGATGTATTTTTGTTTTTACATTTGAATACTTTTCTACTTAATGAAAGAAATCTATTTATATCTATATTGATGGCATGTCCCTCTTTTGTCTGTCTGGAATGGAGATCAGTAAAACAATACATTAATGAAAGCCATTACTTTCACTGATGAATAGAATAGTAGTTTGCCAACATAAGGCTAATTCTATGCAATTATTTCGGAAACTGTACCTTCTCAGCTTTAGCATATGAGCTTCCCACATTTGTCTGGGAGATCTGGTGGAAATGCACAATGTTACATTTAAACAAAAGAACTATTATAGTGCAATATATCAAAGAAATTTAGAGTAACCAAACTAATGACTTGAGCAATCTGCTTGCTCTCACTCCAGTTAATAAAAAGAACCTGAGTTCACCACTGCAGTAGTTTCCAGGGATGTTCAGCAGCTACTGGAAGTACTTAACCATTGGAGGCAATTGCAGGTGATTTTGGTGTAAAGGAGCAGTGAATGAGTCAAGCTATCTCAGATGTGCTATGGTTCAGCCTGCTCTTTTGAATGACCAAAGTCTAGAGTTCAGATGTTGACAGAAATGCTTCTTTAAGTACTTCTTTAAAAGAGCTATATAATCTTTTGTGGTTAAGTTATTCTTTCCATGAAAAAAATGGCTAGTGTGCTATGATTTCCTCTAAGATAAAAGAACAACACCAACCCCAAGCCCTTTACATTTATTATGTGCAAAATTAAACCTATTTTGTTTTGCTCTTTTCACCAGGACTCTGAGTATTCCCAGGTTCTCTTCGTCTGGCACTCACGAGCTTGCTGGTGAGATCTCACGTTCACTTAGCAGATGCAGGTTGCTGATCTGCCCGTTACCCAAAAAGAAAGGCTGTGGGTTAGGTTGAGCAAAAATGGCTGCAGGCAACAGTATGTTTACAGAGGAGAAGCCTCAGCTTGTCTAAAGCCTGAAAAAACACAAGTCTCTCATCCTCTTCTCATAGATCATATATTCATATGCTTTCTCATGCTTCATATGTTCATATGCTTTTATTCTACCAGCAACCTGACTTTTTTCCTTTTTCTTTTTTTTTTTTTTCTCTCTTTTTTTTTTTTCTTTTTTTCTTCTTTTCCTTCTTCTTTTCTTCAGCTGCTAAGGAAAGCAGCTGCCATTGGTAGTGAAAAAACATTGTGCCTTAGAGAATGATTAAAGATGATTCTTCATTGCAGAATGACATTCTGGACTGAAAAATCTGGGCGTGTTTCCACCTACAGAACATGAGAGAGAAACTTTAGTATCTATTTATAATATCATACTTTAAGTAGAAGAAACAACACAAGTCCTCATTCTAATGGTAGATGGAATTTACAGTTTTCTCATAGGCATTTTGTACTATCTTCTCCAACCATAATTTAAGCAGGTAACACATTCTGTAAGAGAATAAAGACTTATGAAATGGGAAAAGCAGTATAAAAACAAGAAGAAATTTTATAATTCCAATAAAGCAAAAAGATAATTGTATTAGAATTCCAAGAAGAAACACAGAATCAATTGAAGAAAGATTCTGTTAAACTCCCTGGATTCCTTGGTCCTTCATATAGACTTACCATTCCCATCCAGAAAATCTTCAGATTTTAATACAATGACAGTAATACATATCTGATAATGGAGGCTTTCCCATTAATAGAATGGAACAAGTCTCCCATGAGAGGATACTATATATTTCCCTTTCGATGTACTTACATAACATCAATCACCACTGTGTCTTGAATTCAAGGATTTTATGAATGGTTCTGGTTAGATTTATATTCTGCTCCCTGCCATCAGGGAATGCCTGTGTTCCTGCAAAGTTTCCCTACAAGAAGCTTGACATGACTTCAGCACTTTGTCATTTTGTTCTCTCAATCTCTGTTTTGCTATTTCTTTTCTGAAGGTCTCTCTCTTTCCTACTTGGCAGGGAAAATCTTTAACACAAGAGCCACAACTAACCAGTCAGAGACAGTAACAAAACTCTGACAGTATCAGTCAGCCTGAAGCAACATCTATGGGGCTGCTGACGTCCTTGTTGCTGCAGAATTACAGACAGGAGATTTCTCTGGAGCAGGAGATGGTTTCCACGTTCATCCCCATTACACTAGCTCTTACCTGCTGTAGAAATATATGCAATTTACTGTGATTCCCAGGCCAGCAATGTATATGAGATGATAGACACTTTCACACTCTGATGGATCTGCCCATTTATTATTGGAATCATCTTGAAATGTCACCAGAGCAGTCCACTCTGGCAGCATACATTTCTAGAATGCCTGTAAGTCTTCTTGAGTGCTTTATTTGAAAAAATATGGCTTTAAAGAGATGTAGATATTTTACATATATGGCAGATGGAGATAGATAAATTTCTATCAGATATCCTGAATATTTTCTTTTCTTTATCCCATCAATAGCTCTCAGGGTTTTGGCAGTGACCTTAAATCTCAGCTAACTCTGTATTTGTCCAAAGTAAACAGAGCTGAGGAGGAGCACAGGGACTCAATAGAAGACAATATGATGATTGCCAGCATATTCCTAGAAAAGGCAGCATGTTCAGATCCTGAGAAGCTCATTTAAAATTGACTTTTCATTCTGTTATGATCCATGCAGTTGCCTAGGTTCCAGGGAACAAAATAATCTAGCACAACGGGTGAAATGTATTATTATGTTGCATGTGCATTTACAAAGGACTCTGTTATTTCCTTAGGAACTGAAGTTCATGTGGTGCCTACAGTTAGTTTACTGTAAACTGTAAGAAGAATTGTGTTTAGTAAAGCAATTTCACAGTCAACAGTTATTTTAGCAATTCCACAAGGATTCTTCATTTTCATCAGTAGCTGAGCATTTGAAGACATTTTAGTTTTGCTGATAATTTATATAAGTCCTATCTCCATTACACAGTATGAAATGACCACCCTAGTTATTGAGCTGAAGTTCGTATTTATGTAGCCTGTACTGGGTGCTAGTTCACGACATGTGACTGTCTATCTTCATTCGTATGGCCTTCAAGCAAAATGAATGTCCAAATGTATTCTTGTAGATGTCAGAAGTGATACTCCAGCTTCCTTATCAAGGAGATGTGCAATGTTTCACTATCTACCATCTTCTAAAACTCAGACCTACCCTTAATAATAATGTAAAATTGTTATTGCCTGCTTACAAGAGATGCCATGTCTGTATTTCGCTAGAATATCAGAAAATGTCTCTGTTCCTCTGGAATGTGCATAGCCTAGGAATGTCCTACCCTAGCTCAGGGTAGGAAAAAAAAAAAAAAAAAAAAAAGATGGATACATTATTTTTAAGGAAGATCCATTGGTAGTATTTTCTTATAAAGCAGTTAGCTTACATATATTCTAGGAATTATGCATCAAAACCCTCTTTTTCTGAATGCACCTTTCTTTGCATATCAAATGCATTGGTGCACCATGGATCTACAGCATAAGATTTTCTCTGCTCCACGACCTCTTGACCTCTTGTCCTCTTGTTTCTTTACGACAGTGACTGACAAAATCTTAAACCCTTTCTGCTAATATGCAAAAAACTTTGTGACTGTGCCAAGAGTTCCTGTACCTCGAGACTATCCTGCCTGCCACATGAGGGTCCAAGGTCACACTTACTAGTGAGAAGCACATTTGAAAATGTTAGTCTATCTGGATGTCTAGACAGTTCTCATCACCATGGTACCTCTGTACTTCACTTTCTAGAAAATGACAATAGTATCTTTCTTCCTTCTTGTCAACAAAATACAGGATTTGAATTTAGTGGGTTTTAGACTGGGTTTTCTGAGGAAATGAAGCTTATGCTTTCGTTAAATCTGTCCGCCTGTTAGTCTGTTACCTCTCAGAAGAATACTTGGACCTGTTGGCTCTTTTAACCCAGACTGAAACATGTGCAGGGGTCTCAAAGATGTTGATTGGCTATATGTTGCAAGGAGAGATGTCTGTCTAAAAAGCAAGTCACCAAAATAAGAGCTCAAGATACTGTTAGCAAAGACAACTTCCATATATCAAAGGTCAAATCCTGACATGTCCTGTAGAGGCATAGTTACATACCATCATTTTGGAGCAACAGGAAAGGTCATAGTGTTTTCCTTCTAAAATCTTTATAGCTGATAGTTCCTGTTTTAATTTAACACAAGTTATGCTACCTGTTATTGCTGGCTATGCCCCCTCTAGGGCTATCTGATAAATACTAGAAGCTGTCTTTTCACATAAAGTGCTCATCTGCTAATTAATTGTCAGTTGTCTGAGAATAAACTCAGACCAACATAACATTATATTATCCCAGCTGTGCCAGCATACCTGGCAGCACCAGGTTTGAATTGTCCAGGCAATTTAGACATAAATCAATTTTCAACATCAAATTTGGGGTTAGATGCCTCTCCTTTTGATCCATATCCTAACAATATGTTATACTTAAGTTCTACTTAAGTGATTGTTTTGCATGTGACTCAAAAATATCACATTATTTTGGTAGTTTTCTCAGTACAAGAAAAGGAGGTTTCTTTAATGACTTTTACTCCAAACCTGCTTGGGTAAGTAAAAGTAAATGGCATTTTGAGATAATCATAAATATTCATTAATGTAGAGGCATTTTGTGAACAACACCAGAGAGAAATGAAAAAGAAAGGAGAGAAAATGTCAAAATATATTTTGCAGTTTTTAAAATTGTGAATTTTAACTGTATGAAATGTTGTTTTTTCTTTATAAAGTGACCTCATTTAAGAAAAATGGGTCAGAAAGAGGTCAGAAAATTAAGCAGACATTTAATTTTCAGCTAAACATTTTGGTTCAGAATTATTTTGAAAATTCATATATCTGTATTTTGCTGTAGAAGCAAAGTTAAATTTGCCTGGGTCTTACTAATTTGATGACAGATATTTACCCAAGCTGGAAGCCAATTAGGAAATTTATATGGACATTTTTTAGGAAATAAAGGACACTATGCACGAACAAGATGGGGGTAATAGAACTGTCACATATCTCAGCAAATTGTTCTCTTCAGGGAAAAACTTGCTACAGTAAATGGAAAAGAGGAAGTATTTGTGTACATATTTTTAATTCCCCCGTGTCCTTCAGAATGTGGTGGTTAGAAACAAATCGGTGCCAGTAGCCACACTGCATGGCTGACTACAGACCTGAAGCATTTTTATTAGTCTGTTAAGGTAAATAGATTAGTTACATATTTGAGAACACAGGACAAATAATTGGATTTGTATTTCACTGCATAAAATGTGTAACTGAGATTAATACATTGTTTTGGAACAAGAAATGAAAATGGGTTAATGGCTGTCACCACTGGATGAATAGGGACAGACCTATATAACTACTGGTTTCTTTCTTTCAGCACATTGAACATATGTAAGGATGAAGGAGAGAAAGCAGATTTTACTGACCCAAAGGTTTGTACTATCCATATCAACTTGCATACTGATCCATCTTCTGGGCTCTGAATCCAGAAGTATTTTGTCATATAGAGATGCTACCAGTTAATGATAGCAGTTGACATTTGGTATTTAAAAGCTCTAAATTGAATAAAGATTGTTGAAGGCACATATTGAACACAGGCAGGACAGCAGAAGTTGTCATCCCTTTGGGGTATGGTACTGGATACCTTTGGCTAATACGTGTAGGGACGGCTGCCGTGCTGGGTGTCCAATGGTCCTCAGCGATGTCTTGAGGACAGCTGTGGAACTTCCATGTGTGTTCTTAGCTCCTATGTCACCACACCATTGCCAAACTACAGTTTGGGTCCCACAGCAGGGGAGAGGCTGTGCCACAAGGATGTCTTGAATCCAAGCCAGCCTGTCAGCACTGCTGTCCTGGGCAGCGGGAGGATGAGCCAACGTGCCTGAGGTACGGCCTTAACTGTGCAGAAGAGTGAGGGGCAAGGCCAGCCCAGGAGTCTTTGCTCAAGAGATTAATATTGTGAAGGATGCTGTGCCATGTCGCTGCAATTCTAGAGAACTATCTCAAAAACATTCGCTTTAATGGTGTGGGTGAAGCCAAACTGACAGGTCTTTTTCATTGACAGAAAGTGACAAAGAAACCTGGAAGTTTTGTAGGAAGAATATCTGCAGTGGACCATGAAAGAGGAGGATTTTAATCCTTTATAATTTAGCCCCAAAAGTCCATTCTCTGAGGCAAATCCTTTCCAAAACCTGCCATTTTTTAATAAGCGAATAAACTCTTTAATACAGCAACTCTGGTTAACCTCATCGTCCTCTTCTTCCTCAGCCTTGTCAGACTTATTGCCTTGATCGGGTCCTATAATGATGAGTTCCAGGTTAACCATGAAGTGCCTGACTGTGCCACACACCTTAGGGGAGAAAAACCTTCCATCTCCTTTAAGGTAATGCTCTTACCCTCCGTGTGAGAAAGGACGCAGCCTGCAGCCTGCTATTTTTTAGTATTCTTGTTTTCCTCATGCATTTGTTTAGCCCTCCTTGGGGACTGAAACAAACCTACCCGTGAATATGAATGTCCCCTACCGTGCATGGTTGTCTGGTCAGCCTCTTTATTTACGCTGTAATATTGCTTTTCACTTCCCACCAGTTCAAGCCACTTAAGATGTCTCTTGGGCAGTAAATAAACAAAGGCAGCTAAGCATGAAAACTCTTCACTTCTGTGAGTCTCAAAAAATGGGTGGAGGGAAGGAAGAAGAATACTGTTTATAACAACTGCCAGTAAACAGTCGCTTTTGCAATGCCAGCTCCCTACTTTCTTATTAGTTATTGCTTGGTTTCCAAATACATGCAGTGGGTGAGGGAGACTCAGTATGTTTTTATACCATCAATTTTCAGCTTTGTTTTCTGTTTCAAGATGTTTTAATCGTGATTGTCCTAGGAGTCCTTATGCTGAGGGACAATTTGTCCCTGATGGATAAAGCTTGAGGAGCCCTCTTCTGCCTATGGCTGCAATGGGTAGTCTGTGATCTGTGTCCCCTTGCTGAGGAGCTCAGCAGCTCCCTACAGTTCTCTCTCTCACTATATTTTGCATCCTCTGCTACCAGCAGAGCAGGAAGCTCTGTGTCCCATACCATGGTTGACTGGAAATTCTGCTCATCCTAAACCCAAGTGCTGGCTGGGAGGTCTATTTTTTTCCCCCCTGAGAGGTTGATCCCTCCCCTCAAAAAAAAATCTCATTTTTGTTGACATGATTCAATGTCAACAAACAATAATTTTCATAATGAATAACCAGCTTTGGAGTTCTCAGAAAGGAAGTTTTTTTCATTCAATAAATTATATATCATTTTATTGCCAAGTTTATTTGAGTGCTGAAAACAGCAGATGAAAATGAAATTTCATTTTAAAAAGTTTCTAAGGAAATAACTCCTCCCTTTGAGTTAGTAATGTGGAAGACTAAGACTTGAGACCTGACTTTGAGAAAATATTTGAGCATTACCTGCCTCCCCTGGCTGTCTCATGCTTGAATCATCCACAGCATGCATTTGGAGTAAGAATTTTTTTTGAGGAGGGGAAAAAAGGGGCTAAAAGGGTCAGGAGGAGTCGAGCATCTAAAATTATTCTCACATGACTGGGAGCACAGGTCTTGTACCTGAGACTCTCAGGCACATGGGGGTAGGATACAGCCTATTACAACCTATGCGCAATGCTCAGAGCTCTTCATTGCTGTGTCTGTCCAAGTGAAGCTTCACGGTAGGAAACTGTGTATTATGCAGATGGCTTCAAAGAGATCTGGATCACAGTGTGACTTCAGTCACTAGCTATCACCACAGCACGTACATGAGATAACAAGAAGGAGTCGCTGGTAGGCAAATATTGTTTGACAGAGCTGCAGGCCTAATACTCCTTGAGAATAGGTCTATTTTTTTGCCACACACAAAGGTGTGTGGCACCTGAGAAAGGAAGGTGAGTAAAACAACTGCAAATGAAGTAGAGAATCAGTTTTTGTCTTCTGAGCAAGTATTTAATGATGTTTCTTGGGAAAGGGGAAAAAAGGTAAGGTGGCTGGGAATGGAAAAACAAGTCAGTGTGCATAGAAAGGACGATTGAACCATTTTTTGAAGGTGTTTTTCTCTCTTTATGGTATCTATAGACAAGAGTAGTGTGCTAATTTCAGCTGGTGGCTTCAGTTACTGTTTACCTGAGATGAATTCATGCCAGAATATATAGTTTGCTATTCAGTTAATATTCAGCTAATATGTTGGCTGAAGTAACTCACCAGATGATTCAAAGATCTGAACTCTTCACCTCCTGAGTGGACTAATGACTTTTATAAATTAGAAAGAAATGGAGGTGCTAAGAAGGCAGCAATGGGACCTTTGCTCTGGGTCCTTCTTTGGTATAATCAGTTGACATCAGATTCTCTGTGTTTATTTAGGATTGGTTTTCATTTTTTATATGTAATTATGTTCAAAGCAAATTACTGAAAGCTGAGCAGAGAGGTTCCTTGCTATAACATCACGTAACAACTGCTGAGTGTCTGTCTTGATCTCCTGTGAGGACATGAAAGGAAAGCCAAACAAACACCCAGCAGACACATTGGCTTTGCTTGTGTGAAGAAGAGATAGCAGATCTTAAGGATACATGTTGTTTATTATTATCAGTGTTGAAGGCTGCCATATTAGACATTAAACAGACTTGGTGATGATATTTAGGAACAAAGACTTTTAATGGATTCTAAACCAGTGTGTGTCACTAGCTATTATTTGTTATGGTGACAATTAAGGCCTAATGATATGTTTATGAACATTCATGTTCATAATGTGAGCTATTTCTATACTGACAGATATTGACTAATAATAATCGAAGTCTGAATTTTCTCAGAATTCCTCCAAGATGCATTTTTTTTCTCAGATCAGGAAGTCCATCTGAATTTATCTATATCAATAGAAAGAGTAGATTCACTTGGCTAAACATGGACACCAACTGCCACTGGAGATTCTCTAGGATATTCTAGGTCTTGACCTGAGGCTGCTGATATGACAAAAACAAACAAACAAAAAAGCAACAACAAAAAAGAACTTACCTAAGACCAAGATCTTTCTGGAACAGTAGCTAAAGACTAGCTGAGATACCCACAGTGCCATGTTTGAATTGGTGGAAATTATTCCTCACCATAGAAACCAGATAAGTAGGATTCTGCTCCAAATAATGCCAGTTAAAATTAGAGGTTTCCATGTAGGTGTCTGCTTTTCTTATTTTTTTTTTCAGGATCTTCCTAACTTCTGTTACCATAGAAAACCCACTCAGCATGGTCAATGAAGGGTAAGAATATTATCTACACTGGGAGAACATGGGCTCCAAATGGCTTTTGAGATTCCCTGCTGCATCTGTGAGGATGGTAAATATGGTGGATGACTTATAGCAGCATCTTTTAGGGGCCATACAGAGGTCTTACAGGAACTTATAGGGGGCCTCACATTTGCCCTAATCTTCCTTTTACTTTTGGTATACCTCTGAAGCCTTTCTTGCTGCTCTTCACATCTCTTACCAGATCCAGTCCCAGGTGAGCTTTGGTTTTCCATTCCTGCAAGCACAGACTGAATCTCTATAATCTTCCTGGGTGACCCGACCCTGTTTCCATTTGTTATATTTTTCCTTTCTATACTTGAATTTAGCCAGCAGCTCTTTGTTCATCCATGCAGGCCGCTTGTCACCTTTGGCTGATATTCTGCACATCAGGATGGACCACTTTCGAGTTTGGAAGATGTGATCCCTGAGAATGAATCCACTCTCCCAGATCCTTCTTCCTTCTAGGGTCATTTTCGATAGGTTTCTTCCAAACAGGCACCTGAACAGGTCAAAGTCTACTATTCTGAAGTCAAAAGTTATGATTCTTCCATTTGTTTTTTTCCCTTCTCTCGGGATCCTGAACATTTCTCTCTTATGGTTGCTGCAGTGGGGACTATTGCACTTTCGCTGTTGAAAGGAAAAGACCTATTTTAAGTAAAACATTTTGTTTTGCTATAAGGATATTGACTGATAACCCTTTATCACAAAAATAATTCTTGCTCTTATGACTACCCCTTTGATTACATGTTGAACAAATCAGCATTTTGAGTCTGAGCTTGTTAAAAGCCAACACACAGTACCAAAGGTTGGATAATGAGATTTTTGTACAGCAAAATATGACATTAACTATTGCTTGAAACAAATAGGAAATAATGTGTTTCTTTCTTCTATTTAGTAGCTTGCCCCCAAAAATGCTATGTAGCCAATCTAAGTCTCATGGAATTAATGCAACACCACTGATCTAGGCAGAAATTTAAATAGCTTGTTTGGAAGGCTCCAGTAAAAATGCATTTGAGAGATAAAAAACCATGCAAGGCCATCATTTATTTTTCTTTCTTTTCTACTCAGTTCCTAAGTAAAAATTGGAACTGTGGTCTATGAACCAAAAAGAGAAATGCATTTAAAAATGCATTAGACAAATTCCTTGGGCTGTCAAAATTAAAGATCTGACTTGAAAAGTTTGGCTTTGAGTGTCCCTAATCACTGGAAGCTAAAAGAATCTTCCAAAAGAATGATCATCTTGACTTGTGATGTTCCTTTATTTTGGCCACTGTAGGGGACCTGATAGTGATCTAGGAGAACCTTTGGAATGACACAGTTTGACCATTCTTACATACAAACAAAGTGTCAGAATTAATGTGTGGAGTCACAAGAAGTGCTGTTATAACATCATCATATCCTCCAAACACTGGTACAGACATTAACAATAGGCCAAAAGTGCTGTTTTGTGGAAAATGCTCACTGGCATTGCAATAATATAGCTCTAAATTGTGCTACTCTGAAAAAATAAGATTAATTTTTAAATCTTCGTTGTGAACTATATCTCTTATCCTCATGCATCTTTTCTCCCTCTCCCCCTCTTCTTGCCGCCTTGAGTAATTGAAAAGAAAATATTTCAAATGATATGTGAGAAGTGCTCCTGGCATGGTCACCAGCTGCGGCTGAAGTGACCAAACATTGTGAAATCCAAATGAACAGTTCGTTATGAGGAAAAGCTTTGTTCAAGTATTACACAGTGCTGAGGAATCCATGCTTCATTTGCAGAGGAAGGGAATGTTCTTTTTGAGTTCCTTGAATGTATATTACCCACTTCTCGTGGGCAGTCGCCTCAGCATTATAGCTTCCATCTTGATTCCAGCTATGTTAAAATCCCTGGCCATACCCAACACGCTACTGTTATATTATATGGATGAATGTTCCCTGCAGGGAGCATAATTCTGAAGAATAGTTAAGGAATTTCTTGGATCTCCTTCAATATTTTTTACTCAATATTGTCTATATCTGAATGATCTCTACACACACCAAAAAAAAAAAAAAAGTGGTCAATCTCTTTAGACTGGGTATGCTTGAGAGTGAAATGTACTTAGTATACAATACACATTGTTGTACCCATGGCATGTTTTATCATGGATATTGCTTGGGTAAGAGTGAGAGCTGGAATATTCTGTTTCCCAGGGATAAGCTGTCTCAGATGAATAATGGAAGAAGAGGCTGTGGAAGTATAACCTTTTCCCACAAGGAAAATAAAAATTGCAAAGCTAGTACACAGCATTAAACTGCAGTGTTAAGAGGATCTATGCCACAGAATGACTGACTTATGGACTCGATCTGTATCACCCAACACAAACTGTTTAAATGCTGAGCAGCCTAAGTCATTTATGAAATTCCCTCCAAAATCAGTAGGACAGGGAAAGTTTAGCATAATTCAACCCACTCTAAGACTGATTTCAGCGTTGAGCCTACTTCTAGAGCTGCTTTTCTCTTTCCATTAATCATGAGAGGAATCTAGAAGGGGGATTCAGCTAGTTCTGAGCAATTCATTAACTTGATCAATGTAATAGTTCAGCAGTAATGTGGGATATAGTTGATAATTTGAAGTTCATCTTACTTATTCTGACAATAGCTTAATATTTCTAGTGTGAAAATGAGTTGGACAACAAGAAGGGAAAGAGGTATCAGAAAGAGCTTACTCATGGTGAAATTGAACATTGCCATTGACTGCAGTAAGACCAAGATTGCACTTCTGATGTACATAAAATTGCTTGTGATGTTATGATGTGGCCTACTTTTCACCTTTTCTCCCTGCACATGATAAGAAGACAAGGTAAAGAACCATTTCAGAACCAGTATTCAGCATGGACAATGATGGCACTGATTGGTATATGAAATATTTCAAATTACTGTGATGCCATTTGCTGTAGCTCAATTGGAGAATTTTGTGAATAGTTTATGGTGAAGACAGAGTCTTAAAAAAACTGAGATGTCTGTGGAACCCTGTTACCAAGCTCTTTGAAATGGTCTTTATTTTTTTCTTTTTCTATAAATTGACAACAGTTTTCATGCTGTAGATTCAAAAAATATTAGCTACTTATTTCTTATCTATTATAAGAAAAGAACAGAAAATATGTCTTGGCTTTCAGAGGAAACAAGAGGTATAACCCTCAACTTTGCAAACATATCTGTTCATAATTATGATAGATATTGTTAAATTCTTAATTAGTCTATTTTTCCCTAAGCAACAATAAAAGGCACAACAATGTATGTATTTATGCTAACTTAAGTGAAAATTTTCTCATCTTCGTTCCTTGCTTCTAATGTTTATATCCCCAGGACAAGACTGGTCCAGATGCAATCTGTGGTACTCACAAAAGTCAATGAATATAAAAGCCCATTATTTTAAGGGACACTTTAGGGCTATAACATGCTTAACAATCCTCTTAGGGCTAACATTTAACATGTGTGCCTATAGAAGCCTATAATTTACCACGTGCCATCAATTTCATATACACAAATACATGGCTGTCAACCAGGTGCAGCTCAGCCTGTTACATGAGAGTTCAAGTATTTTAGTGCAACCCATGATGGCTTAAAGTACGCTAAAGAGCTAGCTGCTCTTTGTGAAGGTTGCATGCTGAGACCAAAGCTGGTAATGCCTGGAAATTATTTCTCATTATTTTCACTCTCTCTTTCATTGGAGAAGCAAAACAATACTGATGTACAAAACTAGCACTCTTGCAGCCTGAACATAATGCATAACTTTTCTTATTATTTGGTGCAGTTCAACATAAGACCAAAGTCCCAAATTTCTAACTTTAAAATTAGTTAGGATTAGTTCTGGTTTTCTTTTCTTTTTTTTTTTTTTTTTTAACTTTATTACACTGTAGAATATTTTCATGATGAACAAAGAGTAGATTTTTACAACGGCCCCTATATTATCTTAAGAACTGAGCAGTAGCACCAAGTTTTTAGTTTGTGATAAGAAAACTTGCCTAGAGGTGTCCATATTCTTGGTTTTGGTTCCCTTAGAGAAATTGTGCCCAAGTTTTGGTTGTGTTTGTGCCTTGAAAATGCTTTGTGTGATAATATTATTGAACTTCTTCCCTTTTTAGTGATGTATTGGGAATATGTAGAAGTTGGCTGAAATTATGAGGGGGTGGAAAACCACAACTGGCAGGGAAATTGTGGACTTTTCAGAATAAGCTTTTCCTTGTGTGAATAACAGCAATATGGAGACATTTAAATATAGAGAAAAATAGCTTGTTGAAACATGGACATTTTTGAAGACAAGACTGTGGTAGAGTGAAAGGAGGCTATTTACCTCTAAAATGCTTTTAAGGACACTTGGAAATACCATTCATATTGTAGATTTAATGAAGTTTTTTATCCTCCTCTTCCTTCTCTTGACATAGCACAGCCATTTTACAGGTTTTTTTGGGCGGGGTGGAGGGGGAAGAAACAATGTTTATTGATTTATAGAAAGCACACCCGGATTATTGTTGTATTCACTAGTCATGTACATATAAAACTGCCTCTGAGCCTTAGTGGTTTGGTTTGGGTATTTAATTGTTTGATTTGTTTATTGTGTATGATTGATTATTGTTTATTGCTTTAAACTCATCCACGATACACTTTATAAAAATACTATTTTGAATGCTAAGATATAGAGAGATTTAATTTGTTTGAGAAGCTTACACAATGAGTTAGCAGGTGTGAGCTGTGGCTTTTCATTAACACTGTGACTCTATGGCCACCTAAGGCCACATCTGAAGCCACTTGGGGAATTATCAGGGACTTTAACTAGACTCCATTTGTGACAAGTCAAAGAAAACAAATACTGGGAAGACTCTATGAAAATAATTTGTCTTCCTTCCTTCCTTCCTTCCTTCCTTTCTTCCTTCCTTCCTTCCTTCCTTTTAAAAACTCTAAAAAGTAAAAAGAGATATCCAAAATGTAATGAAAACAGGTCCAATGATATAGGTCTAATCCTAAAACAGTTCTTTTTTAAGAGGAAACTTTTAAATTTGTGTTACTCCAAACACACTTTTTCCTATCAGCAGTCAGATTTCAAAAAGTTCACACAGAAACTGCTCTGTTAGACCTTCCTTCTCTACAGTCAGTCTTTGGCTTCATTTAGGAGCATAGTCTTGGAGGTGCCTGTTAAGATATGGTTGCCCTTCTCTTCCAAGAACCTGTCACTATTATGACTGCCTTATTTAATATATTTTTTCTGTTATATCTCCCACCATTCATAGTAGAATTGCACTTAATGTACTATAAAATACCACATATGATGTCATATGGGAGTGATAAAACAAATGTCTTCAAAAGCAAACCAACATTGCTATATTACAGATTAGTGGGAAATAGTATTTTGCATTTGACCTGCAAAAATCACATTTTCACTGCATAGGTATTAAATTATTATGAAATATGGTTTATTACACAATACCAAACTCTTGACAGGGTGAGTATTGTTTCATAAATAAAGCCTTGTACATGGGGAAAATGTATGTTACCGCAATTGATGTGAAGTTCATTAAGTAATTTATTTCTGTGGCCTGATGTGGGGTTTGGATGTTGGATCATTAGGAGTTTCTATCTATCGATAGAAACAGTCCACTGAGGATATGCTAGCAACTTTATATTGCTGGTAGAAAGTCTAAGCATTTCAGGTCCTGTCATGCAGAATGTAGGTCACCTCTTCCCCTGGACTTGCTGCATTTCAGAAAATAGGATGTGATACTTAGTTCCAGTAAAAGTAGACTGCACTAATTTTTTTTCAAGGCTGCTTATGTTATATTCAGAAAGCAAAGGTGAACACCTGCCTATTCTTGAAAAAAGGAAGGAAAAATGCCAATCTATGTTTCTTGTTGCATTAATGTTTCCCAGAATGTTTGCTCTTGAAATGGCAGATATGGAGATAACAGCTGATCCTCAAAGTACTGAATTATTATTACACAGTCCTTGTGGATTCTATTTCACTTTTGAATCCTTTCATTCTGCTCTGCTTTTCATGGATAACATTACAGAGAAAAAAAAGTAATAGATGAGAAAAAGAAAACTGAGTCATAGGCACATTCACATTGAGGAACAAAGTTAAGGGGAAGTGCTGTGTATATAACCTTTGATACTAACTTTATTCAGCAGTGCCTTCTGCATTCCTTCTCTAGCTGTGTTCCTTGAGAAGAGTTGTAACCTGGGAATGAAAAGAATTGAAATCTCAGCTTCTATAGACAGCTGAAGATAATTGCTAGATTTATAGATAAATGGGTTCAAGTGCTGTTGACTGCAGGAGCTGAAAATGAGTTCTTTAATATAAAATAATTTTTTGGTTGACTAGGTTAAGTAAATAAGCGAAGGAGATGGATACTGCAGTATATTGAACTAAATGTCGCAAGGTACTGAGATATGTTACAAAATACTTTCTACCTGTATATCTACTTTTAGTCCTTTCAGGAAGCAGATATCTGTGGAATGGTAATAGACCGTAAGAATGCAGTAATTTCTAGCTGTTCTTCCCGTGGCTTTAATAGGAGGCATTTTTTGGAAGAGAGCTTGCCAAAAGGCCCTCTGAGGTTTAAAGAGCACATACTGTTTGCACTCCAATGGCTGTAGCTCGTAAGAACTCCACGGGGATTTGTCTAGTTTTTATTTCCCTCACGCTTAGGAAGGATAATAAAGGGAATAAAGCATTAGCTACTATTATTCATTACAAATACTTTCATGCTGTTGTAATATTCAGTATTCAGGGAGATAAACTGCAAACTTTGCATCTTAGAAAAAAATTCATGTCATTAAAGAAGATAAATATTCAAAAATAGCTTTGAAAAGACAGGTTATTTTTACTTTTTTTTGTGTGTGTGTGTAATCTCCTTGTGATTGTTAGTTGCAATAGTAGTTCTTTGTGGCAGTGCCATCTTTTAGATTTGTCAGAGTCTTTAAGCACGCACTCATAATCGGGATTTTGCCATTTGTCGTTGAGCAATGTGACCTGTGCAATTTCTATGCCTCAGGAAGGACTCAAAGCAGAAAAAAAAACCCAAAGAAAGTGAATGCAAGCCACAGCATAGTCCTTGGTAAAAAAAATCTGGGTTAGATCAAAAGGAACTTTTTCTGCTGTTACTAATGCTGTGTAAGCCCCATGTCTCACCTCAAATGACAGGACAGGAAGAGTACACTAACTCAACAAAATATTTAAAAAGCAATAAGAGAATATTTAAGTCTGGAAAGACAGGACATCTGAATGCTGTTCATCATCCAGAGAAAACATGAAGTGCTGAACCTACATTCCTTAGAGGAGAGCTAATCTTTTATGTCTGTGTGTGCGCACATGTGTGCATGTACGATGTCGATATTAGCTGCTCTCCTTTGTGATAGGGACTTAGACTTTGTTTCCTGAACGTAGGGAGGTATTTTCTATCACCCACTATCCATTTCCATGCCATATGCTTACTCTGGAATTCCCACGAGGCAGGTAGGACCCATCCCATGTAGGATCTTAGTTTTACCAGGGGGCAATGTTAGAAATCTTACTCCAAGTGCTGTATGGGGAGGTGGAGCTGCTAGCTTGGCGTTGCAAATTCATTAAGCAGTAAGGTGCTCTCTAGACTAGTACTGTAAAACTATGTTTCACAAAATAAATCTCTATGTGAACCCTACTGGAAATGCCCAAGACTCTTTTGAAAGTGGCGCTGTGTGTATTCATGGGTTTCAAAGCTTTTCTGCATATTATCAGGTAGAACTGAGAAAAAAATATTTGCACTGTGCAAGGGGTCGAAATCTTTCAAGAGCCTCTTTCTTATGTGCAGTTTAATCACTGAGCACAGAGAGATTTTTTTTCTCTCACACCGAAGTATTAGAGAGCAAAACAAAGATCTCCTGATGTGGTACAACTTCATTCAAACTCTCAAGTTGTGGTTGGAACTAGAACAGCCGGTAAGGCTGGACACCAGCTCTTTTGGGGTAGATAATGCTTCTAGAGTATTACAGTAATTAGTAGATAATATGGGCTCCACATCAGCCCTCAGATTTATTCCCCTCTCAAATTTATAGCTGTTTTTTTTTACAGGTCCCAAATCCACTGCTGATTCTGCTCGGTTGTACAATCACATTCTTCCTTAGCAATTTAGCTGATATATTTCATTCAGTCTTGCATTCACGTTTTTTGAGTGTTGTTAAATAAAGATAGCTGTATCTCATGTTGTGTAAGTGCTGCAGGATTCCTCCGAACAATCACAACTCTTACTGCTTCAGCTTGTTTTCATAGTGTGGTTTTTATAGAGATATGCTTTGCCATTCTGCAGGGCTGAGTAAACATTCACTCATGCTAGACAGTGTTTTTCTGTTTGTTTACGTCAATTAAAGAGCTTGGATATACAGACAGAAATCCTACATTACATCTCTTAAACCAACAGAATATGAAATCAGCTGGGCTTGGTGCCGAAAAGCTGATTTCTGATGATAAACTGAAGTAAAACAAAATCTGTTCCATATGGTGCAATTGTAAACTTTGGAACTATAAACAAAAACATGCTGTGTGACTAAATATTGTGATACAAAAGCGACCATGAAGCGCTATCACTCAAGGCAGATCTGATGATGCTAGCCTGCACACTTTTAAGCAACCTACTGAAGCAGAACCAAGTGTGACCGAGCGCGCGATGGTTATTGTGAACCTGGCTGGTGCAGTTATCCCTGGAGAGGGATATAATTTTTCATATTCTGAGCCTGGGCCACTGGGCTGAGGACCGGGGTGAGCTGATATGTATCCTGCATCTGACCAGGTATGACCTCTGGGCTCCGCACAGGCAGTGACAGCTCTTGCCTGCTGACGGAAGATATGAAGATAGGCAAACTCCTGTTTGCTCCTGCATATTTCAGTGTGCTTCACAGGTGGCTTTGCAAGGTTTTTTCCCTCAGAGTGTGTGTAAATTCAGCAGGGCTAGGTGCAAAGATTACTTGGCTTCCTAAAATCCGGTCAATTTCCAAGAAGGATCGTGAAGGCAAGTCATGGGGGCAAGTCAGTTTGAGAAATTCAGTGGGCATCAAGAAATGCAGACAGTCCCTTGATATGCCCACTAACCATTTGCAGAAGGTCTGGTCAAATCCAGTGCATAATGCAGTGTTCGAGAGACAAAAACTAAAATGGAAGATGTGAAAACCCCCAGTCTGTCCAAAGCTCAAAGGGAAAAGTTTCTGTTCAAATCTCCCAGTCAAGGGCTGGCTTTTTTCATGCTGCTGAAAGGCCATCTTCACATTTCCCATCGCTGCAGAAACTAGCTACCCTGATGGAAGAGGTGCTTCACCTGACACTTGGGACATTCATTGATGTGGGCAGAAATGCAGAGGAACTCTTTAAGCTGCAATAATCTCTGTCTCATAGATTGGAGTGGGTTAAAACATTTTTTTTTCTTTGGAGTATTCAGTGATCTGAGTTTATAGTGTTGGAAGAACACTATAAAGAAGAACAAAAGGCAAAGAGTTCACCATGATGAATTAACTGCAGACACTGTAAACAGTGTCACAAAGATGCTAAAGAAAGGAACAACACACTAGCTTCTCACTTTGTCTGAAAGAAATTGACTGAGGGAAGGAGACCAAAAAATATTACCCCCAGATTCAAACTGTAAAAGCATTTAGAGTTAAGTACTCCATGTGCTCTTCTTATACCGTAAAACCAAAACCTTGGGGAAACAAAGTATAAGGAGTTGGAAAGAAAGAACTAAAGATTTATTGATGTTTTCAGCATTACCACTCATCAACCCCCTTCAGCAGAAAAGGAAATGAGTCTGCTTTTCTCTTTCAGATAAATGAGCATTTTGTAAAATGCAGGCCTGGCATATAAGTATGGAATAATACACAAAAGTATACCATACTGCTAGCCATTATATAGAGATTTTTTTTTTTAACTAAAGAAAGACAAACAGAAGAGGTTCTACTGTTTGACTTTGTCAAGACAACTATGTCTTTGTGTTTAGATCAGGAACTGCATCCAACTCTATTGTTGCAGGCATTCCCGAAGCATCAATAAAACAAAGAACTTCAATTTTTTAAACAGATTCTCAATAGGGCGGGGAAGATACTTGTGTTCACTTATTTTGTCTTTGTTTTGATCACTTAAATTGCCATGTAATGTTTGAAGGTGGCCTGGGGTTAAGCAGTAGCTGAACAGACTGCACTGTTATTTTCCAGAATGCAACAAAACTCCAGTTCTTTTCTGAAAAGGATTGCATGTGTCAACTGACTTGTTCAGAGTTAGAGGGAGGCAGCTTCCCGGGTCCCCATGAGCCTTGCTTGGCATCTGGTTCAGGTTACTCATCCAACAAGAATCAGAGGTACTTGAAAGCAATAAATAAGGGACGGGAGGAAGGTAAACGAATTGGGACAAAGAGAAACCGAAAAATACAAGCAAATATGGAAACATGTAACAATGAGCACAGCTATTTCTAGCAATCATGAGACACAGACCAAGAGTCAGATTTCCTCTGACCCAAGAAAGTGCTGCAAAACTGAGGCAGAGTGTAGAACACAAAAGTAAGACTTGCAAGCTTTACTTGTACCAAAGCACGATGTGGAGATGGCTGCAGACACACTCGTGGTTAATATCCTCAGGCTGCTGGTCTACAATGCTAGTAGTACTGCCACATTCCCAGGAGCCTTTAATACAGTTATTCAGAAGGTTGTAGGTGGAGCAGCAGAAACCTCCAAGTGGTTAAAAGTTGCAGAAAGACCCAATGGTGTTTCCTGTCCATCCTGTTGAGGTCTTGGCTGCCTCCCTCACCAGTGTGTTGTGTTGGATCTCAACTCACATAGTAGTTCCTGGATCTCAAAAGAAGACGGTCATTTTTCCTCCCAAGATGCATTTTGCCTTTTTGAATACAAGACTTCGTGGCTATGCTATGCTTGGCCTTGATTCGAGTTCTGCCCCCTAGATTGGTCTGTTAATCTATCATCACTTGGAACTCACCATTCAGGTTCCATCCCCCCTCACAGGACAGGCCTGGAGTGTGAAATGCACAGAGATGACTGCTCTTAGTAGTTTAAGAAGAAGATGCAGAACCAAGAGGTGTCCATTTTCCTGAGCTTGTTTTCTCAGCCCTCTGAAGCATGCTATGATCTTGGGTCAGGTCCTCCAGCATGGCTACTCTGCACCTTGTCATTCCTCTCCTAAATTCCAAAGTTTTTCCAACGTAGCTCCCCTGACTTACACGAGTTATGCAATTCAGATTATTCTTGTGGAAAGAAAAGCTCTCTTGTCCCTTCCTTTTTCTGAATAAATTTTCCTGTGTCGCATTTCAAATCTTAGCACTCTTGGTACTTTCTAACCATCCTTTCCCCCATTTTAGTCTCTTAATCCTGCTTGAGCAATTTTTGCTCCCTCCAACTCTGAAATTACAAACACCTAACAGAAGATGTTCTTTTCTGCTTGTCTTAATTTGCTTCTCATTGCAAATATTTCTGAAAAGAAATACCATAAAGGTTAAATACTTTATACTCTTTTCTATATACATGGACAGCAACAACAACATGACAGTAATAACAGTTATGAAACTCTAAATAGAATTATTCTGGAAATCATCTCACGTTCTCACTGGACAAGAGGAAATGGCCTCAAGCGGTGCCAGGGGAGGTTCAGGTTAGATATTAGGAAAAATTTCTGCAGAGAAAGAGTAGCCAAGCATTGGAACAGGCTGCCTAAGGAAGTGGTGGCATCACCATCCCTGGCAGTGTTCAAGAAACATGTTGATGAGGCACTTACTTAGCAGGCATGGTGCTGAAGGGCTTAGAGTCGCACTCAGTGAACTTGAGGGACTTTTGCAATCATAATGATTCTATGATTCTATGTGAAAATCCACATCCGTTTGTGATTCATCGAAATTGTTGTGTTCCTCTACAGGACTCTACAAACACAACCCACAGAATTTGCCAGCTCTTACATTTATTCTCGACTATTAGGCTTATTCTGAACTGAACCTCCCTCAGTCTTTATGGCAACAGCCCTACTTCAAAATTCATTTTGACTTCAAGGCCTTCTCTGAAAATTCTCATGAAAAATAATTATCCCTTTTCATTTGCCTGGAAACTTGCATAAAGAGAATAACTTAACTACTAACACCTGAACTGTAAATGACCCAATAGATCAATTTAGACTTCTATTGCATGCTGCATCAGGTTCTTTTCCTAGAAAAATAGCAGTACAGTCTTCTGGGTAACACACCATGAAAGCAGAGAAGCAATTTAGGTGAGTCAATAACTTCCATCTGTTCTGAAGCAGTGAGCATGAAAAGAGTTTCATTACTCTACTATAACATCACAGTGATGTCTCTACAGTTTTAGTTGTGCCAAGGCAACTAGTGTATCCTACAACTGCTGCATGTCCTGTACACATTTCTGGATGACACCCATATCAAAGAAGTAAACTGCTGGTTTATTAAAGAGGTAAAATGTATGTTCAAAACATCCTTCTAAGGTGTATTTTACTTTTCTGTGGCCTGTCTGAACAGCACTTTCTAACAGATTTCCCTCAGCTTAGTATCATATGCTCTTATTAAAAACTATACGTTCCTCTGCTTTATCATATGTTTTGAGTTTAGTAGCATATGTATATGAATTCTACAGAGAATTTTCTTTCCTGGTAAACATATGAAAATATTTCCTTAGAGCTTTTCCCCATCTTGAGGCTCTTTTAGATGATTTCTCATATTTGAATGATACTGCTTTTCTTTCTTGTCTATTTAATAACATACTTTTGTTGTTGTTGTTGTTTACACAGTGTCTTTCAACCAAAGGCCATAAAATAATTGCAGAAGCACATAAGTATTTTGAAAAACAAGAAATCTTGATCCTAAGGCCAAATGTTTGGAAAAGTGCCTATTAATTTGGAGTTCTTAACTTCAGTATTATCAGTTTTGGATGCTTAACATAGTGGTGTTTAGTGTTTTGGTAGTGTAGATGTAGAAGTGCTTCTATGTAGGCTTTAATTTGAACTCAATGGCTTCTGTAGATGCTCAGCACCTCGCGAAATAACACCCACCTACAGGAGTGAGATGGTTTATAATTTTGAAATAATGCCTCCAAATTTCAGATTCTCTGTTATTGGCCCAAAGCGGCCCTCGCAGCAGCCATTGAACAGCAAGGAACAACTGAAGAAAAATACAGCAGGTTAACAGCTGGAGCCATCATCCTGGGGGAATTCAGGAATGAATCTTCGTTATTCTGTGCTGCTAGCTACTTTTCTACATTTTAGGCATCATATTTAAATCAGAAACACAGATTTACAGGTTCTCGTCTTTCTTGCAGAGAGACAAGATATTTGATACCTTGGAGACTCAAAACCTTTTGCTATCCAACCAGTTAAAGAGCTGCCCCAAATAGTGACAAGGTCAGTTTACAGCACTCTGGTTCTACTTACTGAAATTTTAGTCTTGATTTAGCTATTAGCAGAGTGCTTTTGCTAGATGAGAATGGTGCTCAGTATTTGGAAGTATCTTACCATGTTGCCTTCAGCCTAACCATATCTTTCTCTCCTGCTATACACTTTTGACTTGAAATTTGGAGCTCTCTTTGGGACTCGTTTTCATTACAAAAGTTGTCCCTTCCACTCACTTTTCTATGAATGATTAAGAACATAATTGCTGGAGTGCTGGATGTGTGTGAGTTTTTGGAAGTTAGAGAGAAAAAAAGAGATTTCTAGTGATACTTCAGTATACTTTGCTTTAATAAGGAAACACTGGAATACAGCAGTGGAATATTTTACAGAAGGGACTTTTTTTTTTTTTTTTTTTAACTTCTTAATCTTTTCTTCCTGATTTATCTCCAAGGTTTAATGCACTATAATTTTTAATTTTTGGACAATATGAGTGTGCCTTCACAAAGGTGGAGAATAGTCAAGAAATAATTATAGTACTAAAAAATCTAGATACTTATTTAAATTTCTTTTCTCATTTGTTTAATTTATATATGACTCACCCTAGAAGGTAAAAGGCTTAAACATTTTCCCTCTTGTTTATACATGGTAAATGACTCTTAATAGTTCTATCTCCACCAGAAAAAGGATCCCACCAGTTCAGTTGCACTGAAGCTGCATTGGAAGAAAACTCCTCTCTCTCCTTGGAGTCTGTTTGGAGCAGTCCGTGAAATTGCAGCAATCATCTAATTCACTTCAGGTGACAGGAGAAATTCAAGACTCGGAAGGAAGAAGTGTAACTTAACATTGCCTTAGCCTCAGCCCCTCTGAGACTCCAAACTCTGTGCTGTGTCTCTCAGAGTAACTGCACAAAAACACAAATGAAATTAAACAAAGATTTAATTAATTGGTCACAGGAAGTCTCTGAGTTTGTAAAAGGACTACACAAATATATGAGAACAATGGCTGATCTGTTGCCCGTGAAAACACAGCAAATGTTATATCAGAGATGGCCAGCACAAGGGAGCAGAGATAGAGCAGCAGGAGCTCCTGCTGGTGTCATGCTCTGTAGAGCTGGGTCTGTCTGTGCGCTGATGCTGTGGGCTACAACGAGGTGGAGGACTAAGGGCTGGGTCATGTATCTGCAGTCTTGGCCCCAACAGGCAGTTCCTGCCTCAAGGATTTACCAGGGTGTACTGACCATACATTGGCTTTCACGAGGCTGCTTTTCCTAGGTTCCTGAGAGAGAAGAAAACATGTGAGCTGCTTAAATAGTTGTTTTGGTCTGCCATCTCTCAGCATTATTAAGAGAACTGGTTAATATGACAGCCTGGAGATACTTTGAGCATCCCAACTAAACAAAAAAAAAGGAGTCTCCCTAGTAAACTTGATGTCTTTGCTTCTAGAAATGAATTATATGAGTGTAATAAGTCTATGGACTACCCTTGAGTCATGAATGTGGGACAACTTTGGATTCAAAGCAATAAGAATAAGAAATCCATAGAGGTAGAATTTTAGTTAGGCCTTTTATATATAAAACATCAGTAGCATGAAAGAAACTAGAATATATAAAGAAAAAAGGTATAAATAAGTGATTTGCTCATGTAACTAAGTAAAGTTTGCACATGGCCTCCCATATGGTCAAATGCAAAATGAACACAGGAATGTGTTTGTCTGCACAGGTTCCATCTGTGTAGCCCATGCTTTCTGTTTTGAGATTTTTTGCTTATTTGTTTGTAAGCAAGTGAATTTGTTTTGTAAGCAAGTGAATATGCATACAAAGTTTATTTTTAAAAAAATGAGATCCCTTGAAAGCTTGTTTTCTACCCAAATATTGTATTTTTCTTCTTTCACCATCATGATATTGTTTTTAGATAAGCTAGTTCTCTCATATTAGACTCAGCATCACTCTGATATGCTCAGTCTAGAGACAGATTTTTTAAAGTGGTTCTATAAATGAATACAGATGTACTTACCAACAGAGAGTCTCGGGATGTTGCAAAGTAAGAATTCATATGTCAAGTGGAAAATCTTTGTTTAAAACCATGTGCAAGCTGTAGCTTGTATTTTCTTGTTGCAATTATTTCTGGTGCCAAAGCAAATGAAATAAATTTCCCAATTCTTTATTCACTCTAGTTATCTGCAATTTTCTTTGTTTTCATGTTAGTACATTGTGTTGGTTTCAGTATGACTGAAAGGATACTTTTGTTCAGTAGCATTTCAGCTCTTTGCCTTGCACCTTCCAAGTAATGCCGGACAAACCTCTTCATCTCCTGTACTTGGGTTTCTTCTTTATTTCTGTCTCTACATATTCAAGTAGGCAAGACTGGCCCCCTCACTTTTGAAGTCATGACTGATTTATTTTTGGAGCACTTGTCTCATGGAAGCATTTTTCTGGAGACCTCAAGTTAAGTGCAAGCTAAGATCAGCAAAAATATTGAAAATAATATTGAATGGATGTGTTTTTCCTGATATTGCACAACAGTGTGTATGTTGTGTGATATTCTCTCTCATCATGTGATTAAGATAACCAGCTCTCATATTGCTAGGAAGAGACAAATAGTTCTGGTTGTAGGATGGATATAGCATGATGAAGGAAAAGAGTATGGACATGTAGCTGTCCAGTGCATCCATAAAAAAGACATATAGTCCACTCTTCCAAAAGTTTTTTTTCTTTCTTGTTCATTCCTGGAAAATATCCCTCAGTGACCATCTAGCAATAGAATTTTTAACTCATTTTCATGACAATGAACTTGTCAACTCATACTGCTTTCCAGGATTCAATGAAATGCAGCATTTTGGCATGCAACAAGAAGAAAAATATTTAAAATATAAAGATAAATAACAATAATAAATAATAATAAAGCTAAAAAAACCTTCCAAACAAACAGTCCAGCTTAGCTAGTAAAGTCTAATGGTTACAGAATTTCTACTAAAAAGTATCATCAAGAAAAAACATAGAGAACTTCCCAACAGCGCTACTGAAGTAATCCCATTCATTCACATTTGATTGCCAAAGCACTGCTTTTTTCCTTTATCATGAGGCCTATTAGTTAAACTTTGAATCAAAATCATGCTGTGTGGCTGGCAGAGATGTCTTTATGCATGAGTCTTTATGCATTTGCTAAACTAACTGAAGTGAAAAACAAGATATATTCACCATCAAATTCTATTGAAATCTGTTTTCCATGTGTCCCACAGGAAAAAAATCTTAACATAAATAAGCTACAAACAATAACAGAGCCAAATTTATCAATAACCTCAACCACAGTGAAATTTCTTCTAAATGAAGAAGACTTTGCATCTAGGAAGACCAATTCCTGCATCACTGTTATCTTGAGAGCAATCACAGAATCACAGAATGGCTGAGGTTGGAAGGGACCTCTGGAGATCATTTAGACCCTGTTCAAGCAGGATCACCTAGAGCATGTTGCCCAGGAATGTGTCCAGGTCGGTTATGAATAACTCCAAGGAAGGAGACTCAACAACCTCTCTGGGAGGTTCCAATGCTCTGTCACCCTCACAGCAAGGAGGTTTTTGTCATGATCCGATAGAACTTCCTGCTTTCAGCTTGTGACCACTGGCTCTTGTCCTGTTGCTGGTCACTGCTGAAAATAGCTTGGCCCTGTCATCTTTATACTCTCTGTTTGAATTTTTATAAGCACTGCTAAGATCCTCCACCAGTTTTACCTTCTCCAGGCTGAAGCCCCAGTTCTCTCAGACTTTCCTCATATGAGAGATGCTCCAGTTCCCTCATCATCTTTGTGGTCCTACACAGGACTCCCTCCAGTATCTCCATGTCTCTTCTTTTGAGGAGACCAGCACAGGACACAGCACTGGACACACAGCACTCCAGATGAGGTCTCACCAGGGTTGGGTGGAAGGGGAGGATCACCGCCCTCAATGTGATGGCAATGCTCTATTTACAATCTTTCTCCTCCACCAGAAAAAAGGAAAAGAGCAAGGATTTTTCTAGTAACATGTATCAAAGGACTTGCTTCCTTTTTCTTGAATGGACTATACTTTTGCTGAAGGCTGCTAGTCTGACTTACAATTGTAGTGGAGAAACAGAGAAGGATATAAATATTTAAATTGTTCTGTTTTATTTTAGCTTGCTTTGATTTCTGTGCATGAAACCTGGCAAGGGAAGCTCTTTGCTGGCTAATACCCTTATAAGAATCTTGCCGTCTGAATTTAAAGCAGAATAGAACTATGTGTTTACTGCTCTTTCCCCTGTTTCTGCCATTTTTCAGGATTACTGATATCCTCATATTCCTCTGGGAAAAAGAAGGCAACCTGCCTGGTTGAAATGTTATAATATACATACTACACAATTGCTTACTGCAGCTGAATAAAACATGAACTCAGTCTTTTCCCAGTGCTCACAAAGCAACATTTGTACTCATAACCTATTTGGGCACAACCCAGCTTGCTAACCTGTCCTCATATATTAGGTCAGATGTTATCTGTTGAATACAGTACAAATATTGAGTACAGGAATTCCCGAAAAACTCTGACTAGAACATTTATCTCACTGTCAACTGGCAAGCACATTTCAAAAAAAAAAAAGAAAATTAAGAAGTGGGTCCTGATTCAGCAACCAGTGAATCTAATATAACTTAGCCTGATCACTTAACATTGGCAGTATTTTTCTTTAACTTCTCTGTATTATTATTTTATACCCAATAATCCTGCAAGGCACCAAGGCACCTCATGTGTTGTGATGTGAGGAAGGTTATTAAAACCCAGTAACCCACTCTCTGTTGGAAGGCAGGCTGGTAAAGTTGCTTCTGTCCTTGAACATAGTGATATTCTGTTCAGGATTCTGTTCAAATCCAGTTGGTTCAGTGTGCCATTATTTTTCATGTCTGAAAAGACTTCTTTTTCATATGAATTATTCATGTGCTTGGGAAACAATATCTGTCTGGCTTCCTCAGACCTTTCACTAGACATGATAGTCAATCTTTCTGTGGTTCAAGATTTTTCAGGCTCTATTTAGTTTCAGGCTTTTATAGGAAGACTGATGAATGATGTATTTTCTTGTCTCTTTTTTCCCCCAAAGAAGGACAAATATTTGATATAAACTTTGATATGCACCTGTTTGTACAATCTGGACATGTATAAGGATTTTCCCAGAGAGGAAGAACGGAACATTACATTTTTTCATGCAAAAGTCAGCATATTTTCTTATTAATAATCTGTAGGATGAAATCCAGCTAACAGAGAGTGTCTTGAATAGATTTCAAAATATGACTTTATTTCTGTATAATGTGCTACTTGTCATGCTTACGCAATACTGCAAATTCAAAGAGTGAGTACTCACATGAGAGTATATGATATACTGTTTTGTTTGGCATTTTTTCCACTGGTTTCCCAGAAACCTAAGTGATGTGCTACTATATGGTATTTTTATCCAATGGTGAATATTGTTTCTCAGTAGCATATTACTGATTATGAAACTGATTATGAAAAAGGACTCTTTCTTCTCATTCCTTGGTGGTCACTCACTTTCTAGTCAGCGGGAATGCTTCCTATGTGCTTGTGTGAGTGAGGTTGTTCTAACGTGACTGTGAAGCACGTCTGGGAAGTAGAGAGTTGAAGGCAGGATCCACCCTACAGTACTGCCAGTTAAAGAAAAGAATTTACATTTCAGTCCCTGATGAAGCCTTTAGGAGCTTTTGCATAGGAAACAAATTTGGCAAAGGGAGAACTGAATGACTAGTGCTTTAATGCCCTCTAAAATACAAATAATAATGTTAACAATAGGAACAATAATATACTTAATGAAAGAATGTGAATGTTATTGAAAATAACTTTGAAGTATGATATTAAAGAAACTCTGCACTTAAAAATTATTTAAAATTGATGGTTGTCTGCTAATGAGAGATGTTTATCGTGAAATTGTTTTTTTTACTTTCAGCAGTAACCTAGTGGAAGCATGAGGACACAGACCACAAATACTAATCCTATGAGATAGGTAAAACTATTCACTTTGCACTTTTCATGAAAATTGTCAGTGCTCAGAGACAAAGACCACAACATAAAAAGTCATGAGAGATGTTCCTAAAAAAACTGTCTAAGAGTGAGGGAATCTTCTTCTTACTATCTTGTAGTTAAACATAGTAAGTGAAATACCTGATCTTTTGGGGAATCTTTCGTAGTAAGACATCTCAAACCCAGAGCTCCCATTTTTTTTAAAGAATATTTCTTCATCTGCCAGATTGCACATACTTAATACTAGGAAGAGAATTTCCATCCTAATACAACTGGGATATATGCAGCCAGGAATATCAGATTCAGAGAACCAGGAAGGGAAGAAGTAAGAGCATTCCCAGTACATCGCTGAGGTAAGTACGTGACTGGAAGAGGGGAGTTGTGGTCTTAGGTCCCTGTTTCTAACATAGTTTATACATTTTGTCTGATTTCTTTCATACTCTTTTGAAGGCGTTTGGGTACAAGAAATTAAATGGAGCAGCTTTCATAGCCATTGAAAGACTGAGGCAATTTCTTGTCGTGGTAAAGAGTGGGAGGGAACTTAGTAGAATCCTATATAGTTGATTATATAGGGTCCTGCTGTGTTGTTTAAATTTTCTACTTTCCTCTGTCAAATTATACTTGCTTTTAGCCTTGGGACCCACTGAATGTCTACAAGGAAATACTGCCTATCTATGGACATTCTGAAAATATTACTTGGCAGGAACACAAGCTGGAGCAACCTAAATTTTCAGTAGGAACCTGCAGAAACAACCAACCTGGACCTTTTCACTGGCTGCAGATTTTAGCCGGAGGATTATAGAACTCCTGGGTGGCTCCCTTCTTTACTTGTTTTTCCTTTTTTTGGGGGGGGAGACTCAGTTTAATGAATTTATGTTTTACTGCTTCTCAGTATTTAGACTGAGTATTTATGGGGCTGTAGCATGTTTGGCCCAGGCTCAGAAAATGAAACCAAACTCTTTGTTAGCCAAACACCAGCGGTCCCTTCGTGTTCTCTGTCTGCGTGGTCTAACATCAAGTATCTCCTTCCTGTACTTCTAAGCCATCTGCTTCACACTCCCAGATTATCATGCCCAATCTCTCTGTCTTTAATATTATTTTAGTTCTCATTTAATATCTTTAAACGTATTTATTTTTCTGCATACTGGCGTCTACTTCCAAAGTAAGTGCAGACAATAAATAAATAAGGAACAGAGACTTCATGAAAGTATTAGATGACATAAAACTCCCGGAAACTAAAACAAAAATTGATAACCAGTGAGGTCAGGCACATAGAAATGAAGAGAAAGGCCTTTAGCCAACTCATATGCACCAATAGCAATGGGATTACCTAGAAATCATAGCAGCCTTTTCTTTTGTTATCTACACTTCAAATAAAATGCATAGAAAATACATAAGTCTCCTTGGAAAAATACATGTAGGAAATGATACAGCTCCTGTCATTCTATCTGTAAACATTAGCCTGCCAGGTAGGGATGCAAAGGCCCACAGTAGCCATTCAGGCCTACATTTCTGGTTTGACAGCAATGCTGACTCGCTCCTGTTCAGCATATGAAGAATGTTCTTGGTATCCTGATGCTATTCCGTGCAAAAGTATTCACCTCTGGTCCTGCAGACATTATTCAGGGAACAGTGGGAAGCACTGTGCAGAATTTCAGATGTGGTATCCTGAGAGCTCTGTAGTCTATGCAGTTTTGACCTTGTTCTACCAAATGCACATTGTCACACTGACAAGTGATGCCTATAAATGAGTCTTTTTTCCAGAGCAAGTGTGGTCAGGGCCCGGCTCTGGATGCTGCAGGAGAAGATAGATGAGTTCAGACAAATGCAATGGATGTAGAGGAGGATAAGGTCATAGCCTGTCCGAGTGTTCAGATGCTAGACTGACTGCCTTCATATCTTGACATCAAGATATTACATTGCTACTTACAGATATTCTCACATAGAAGATCTGAACCCGAGTATTCTCACAGATGGTCTGCAGAATTATAAGAGCCTGTCTTTCTGTGCTAGCTGTTCTGTTTCTGAGCGAATCATGCCCTTTTGTTATTGTATCTATGCAATCTGCCATGTTTATGTCATCCAAGTTCTGTGTTCATCCAAGCAGATGCAGAACTAAGCATTTCCTCAAATACTTTTTCCATAGCATGAACGGTTGTCTTTCAGTCAGAAGGAGCTCATCCAGTAGAGGTTCTTGAGCTGACCATTTGGCACCAGCAGAAGATTAGCACTACCCCTGGCCATTTGCTGCTATTAAAGAGCATACAGACCAAAACTCATCTCTAGTGACAACAAAATAAAATCACTTCTGTCTTTATATCACGAAGGAAAGACAAGCCACTTTTTAGTACACCGCAAATTAGTGCTTAGCATGGTGTCTAGATTCCTGGAATATATTACAACAGGTCCTAGTGCCAAAACTATGCATTAGGAATAACCGTGTAATAGGCATTCTAGCTCTTAAAGTAAGACTACAAGGGCTGTCACAGCAAACTTCTTCTGGCTTGGTCTTGCACTAGTATAGTGTAGGCATATTCAGAGTTTTTATTAGAATCTTCTGTTAGCTTCAGAAGACAACATTTGGTTGGCTTGAGGGCTAACTGGAAAGAGATGATGAGAGGAAGTGGATACGGTTGCAAAATAATGTTTAGATGTGGTGAGCTGAGCCTGTTTCAACCCCAAACTCTTAAAGGAATACAGACATGCATTTTCCGGTTGGCAAAATTATTGCACAGAGATAATGCTCTAAAGTTCCCTCTGTAGATATCCTGGCTAACTCACACTGTCTGAGTCCAGTTAAATAAACATAGAATATTCTTTAGTCGAATGACAACGAAACACACGCTTCGAAGGTAAATGATTCAACATGATCCACCAAAGGTTGATATTTGCTAGAAAATGACTGCCAGGATTAACTTCTGGGTCAAAGAATAATACAATGCAAGCAAGCCTTGAAATACATCACTTGGAAGGGCACTGGAAGATTTTATGTTTCGTCACCTTAAGTGGTTCCTTCATCAAGGAGGTTTTGCAAAACAAAGCCAAAAGCAGGGAGTGTAAGGGCTAGGGGAAAGGCATTAAGTACATTTAGTACATTTTGTGCTTTAAATTATTTTTTTTTTTTTTTTTTTTTTTGGCACTCTCGTGTATTGGGGAGAGTTTTTCTCCTTTGGCACACTGATTTTTCTTTTGCGTATCCTCATTTCATCTGTTCTATGCACTGAATGTGATTCCAATCTTTTTCTCTCTTGTTTGTTGGACCACTGAACCAGGATAAATGAAGGCACATGGCCAACCATATGGTAACAATAACATCAGTGCTGCACTTGAGGAAGATCAAGAGTTGCATATACATAAGGTAATATGGAATATATTTATACAATTTTGAAGAATATCTCTAGTCTGTTTTCTTCAGTAATATTTATGTTCTTTGGAATGACAGAACGAGGTCAAATCCAAGATGTATTTCATTGAATGTACCAGTCAAAAAGATCTTCTCTTTCATCTGTTCTAAATGTTGTTCATGCATATAATGATTCGGATATTATAATATATCAGGCAATATTGGTATTTATCTGGAAAAAGTGTAGTTTTCTTTTTGGTAAAGTGATATAATTACAAAAATGGTATAACAATATCTTGTGTTTTAGGTATTAGAGCTATGATTTATGCCCTGATTTTTATTTCAGAATATCCCATTCGCTGGATCCATTTTTTATGTTAACGGAGTTAGCTGCAACATTGAGAAAAAGGATGGTGCTGAATATAGCATACAGACCTGGCTATAATTGTTAAATAATTTTTTTAGTTAAACAGTGGAAAGACATGAATGGTGTAGGATACAGGCAGTCTGCAAAACTGAAGTATTGAAATAAATATAATGAAGTGGAAGTGTTGGAGCTTTTGTGACAGAGGAAGGAAAACATCCTTTGAAATTGTACTAATTTCAATAAGAAAGGAAGAATGAAGTTAATTTCCTTTAAATATTTCATGAGTTTGTTTTGGATGTCAAAGCAAGACATAGACTGATTATTCAAACCTAAGTACAGAAGAAGACTCATAAAATTATATATAAATTAACATCTTCTGTTTAAATATTAGTTAGTGTTTTTCACTTTCCCATAGCAATACAACCATCAATTACAAGTCAGTTATGGATCATTTATCAGCCCTATTATGGACTTTTGACATCCTCTGCAGATATTTTATAAATCTGACTGCCACTGTTGCAAACTTGCCATATTGAAATTAGGTTTGTGATAGGCTGATCTTGAGACTTCTTTAGGGAACTGGATATATAACAACTGGTGAGAAACACAAAACGGAAGACCTAGGATTTTAGTTACAAAAGCATTTAGAAGAGCATTATAAGAGAATTTTAATGGCAATGACCTGTAACATCTCACACTATGTACGATAAGAGAACATTCAAAAGGAACAGTTTCTGCTGTGAAGTTCAGAGAAAATTTACCTTTTCCAGTAAGTGTAATTCCTCTCATGGAGTTCCTGAACAGATTTTTTCAGAAAAGAGAGTCTTGTAAAGTCACATTACAATGGAATCTTAGGTTATGTGATGAATGATAAAAAACCTCTGGTATTCTTAAAGGGCGTGTTTGGACTGCATAATTCCATGTTAGGAATTATCCATGAAGCTGAGAGTAAAATGTTCCCAGTTCCTGAGTTAGTTCCTGTGTATCTCCACACTCCAGAGTGTGATCTTAGGTACCAGTTGCTTTAAGTATTTTGCCTGTGCGAAATCTCCTTCAGGCAGCATTGGTGAGAAATTCACTGTAATATCAGTATTGTCAGATCCACCTATATCCATACCTACTACTTCATATTAAATGACCACTCTTATTGTCTCCTTTGTAAATCCAGAATAAATTTCTGTTGTACAAGACCATAGAAATCACTTTTGAGTAGGCTGGGGTAACCCAGTTTGTTCCATGTTCAACTACAGAACATAGAGCATACCATAGCTCTGCCAGAAATGCTGCCAAAGAATTTTAGGGAGCGAATGCCAACTACATCCTTATGAATGAAGCAGGGTTTGATACAAATATACCAGCTATATATGAATGAGTCATGGAAATGGTTTTCTACTTATTCTGCACCTGTTTCTATAGGTAAAACATTGCTAGTAATGTACCATTCCCCTGTGATTGGAAGGGAAATGGATCAAGCTCTTTTTAAAGAAAAGTATTTTAAATTTGTAAGATGGGAATACAGTCAGCTGCAGTTTAATGTACTAGTTGAGCGAGGCAGCTAAACCACCATAACAGACAATATGGACATTCTTAGCACACCCAAATTGTAAGTTAAAATGTACCGATTTAAGTTTATAAAATATATTCTGGTTTTAAGGCAGATAGGCAGACATGTGTTGCAGCTAAGGATTGCTATTTATTAAATGTCCTCCAGTTTCAGTCTGAATAATGTTCTTTGATGGTAGGAGTAAACTTTCAGAACACAATCAGTGCTAAAGTTGAAGACACCCCTTATTTTTGAACCTAATGTTGAAAGACAGAAGTTATAGTGCAGGTGACAGTATGAACTCTTCCTAGCTAAGGGAGACTGAGATATAAAGTGAAAGAAATAGAAATAGAAATAGAAATGGAACAGACGAGAGCCAAACTTTTTTTTTCAAATATATTTTCAAATATATATAGAGAGGTTGTGGAGTCTCCTTCCCTGGAGATCTTCAAGACCCGTTTGGATGCTGCCCTGTGCCATGTGCTCTAGGCGGCCCTGCGTGTGCAGGGGGGTTGGACTAGATGACCTCTGGAGGTCCCTTCCAACCTTAGGCATTCTATGATTCTATGATTTTGTTCTCTTGTCAAAAGTGGTCAATCTGTAGATATTTCCTTCTTCACACACCTAAACTAGAGCACATTTTACACATTTTTTTTCATGCCACAGTGCATAGTTGTCACAGGATGGAGAGAAATTTTCTCATAAAATTTTGCTCCTCAGATCCTTCAAATTATATGAAAATAATACTGATGTAACATCCCAGGAGTAAACACCACCTAGGCTTGGACTCCTATTCATTTATTGCTTCAAGGGAAGTTAATACTGGAGTCTGAAGGGATTGCTTCATGAAACAATTGTAAAATAGCAGGTTTCAAAAGCTCTAGTTGTTAGTCTGTTCAATATTGTTGTTTGAAACAACATCAGTGCCTCTTTTAATAAAGAAAAATCATCTCTTAATTTTCTTGAGGCAAGCGCAATTCCGACACCAGAGCAGTCATCACCTCTTTGTGTGCCGGTTCAGAGCCTAGCAGAAGTTCCAGGTGCTGTTCTGTTCTGCAGAAGCAGATACTGATGCTTTCCACTCATAGACTCGAGTCGCCTGACCTGATGACAGTCTCAAAGCCACAAATAGGGAGTAGCAACCTGAAGACCAAGTGGGAATTATCTGCTGTAATCTGCCTTGTAAAGTGAGAAATACACCTTGAAGTTTTCAATCTAGCAAATATCTCATCTTTTATTTAGAATTGTAAAATACTCCTTGTTTACTTCTCTTCAGCAACAAGAGTGGCCACATGGTCGGCAGGGGGAGCATCTGTAGCAAATAATTATTTTTTCATTGCTGAAGTTTGCATTACAATAGAAGATGACATTTGATGAGAAAAAGGAACGCTGAAGCTGTAGATTCCTTCCTCTCTCCAACTGACAAAAAAAAAAAAGTGCTATGAATAGCTCATGGTTAAGTATCCCCCTTAAACTCCTAAAGTTACTTCTTTCTTGCATTATGTAAAATCATTGGCTATTACCTGCTGTTCATACAGTTAAGCATAGCATAAAATTGCCTTAGGTTAGCCAAAGAAGCAAGAGCAATGGAGCAATGCCATGATTTCAGTTCTCTTTAAATGGGTTCATTCTTTATAGCCAGATTGGAAATGGTTAATTTCCTCAGTTTCAAGAGAACCCTTCCTTTTGAAGTTATTTTCATTTCTTTGAGCAGGCTCTAATTTGCTGGAGGTAGTAAGGTGAAATATTTTACTTCTCAGAAAAAATATTACAACAAATCAGTGCTTAGCTTTTCTAAATTTGCAGGACATGATCCTCAAAATATTTTTAGAGAGTAGATAAATGATATTGCTTACACAAATGTAGATGGAAAGCAAAGGCAGAGAGCACAACTCATCCCTGACATAAAAATCTCAAGAGCTAAAGGAACTCAAAATGTGTCTCTAGATTCTAGCCACAAGTAGTGCACACAAACCAGAGTTACCTCACCAGTGTGTGAAAAATTCTCAGTTAAATCTTATAGCATGTGGGGCAACTGATTTAAAAAATAGTAACTTAGATCCACCATGTAGGATTTGGGTCCATATCGTGTACACCATCCTGGGTAATTGTCTAAAGCTCTAAGCTGTAAAACAAACCTTCTCACACTGATTCATTTTGGACGTATCAATTGCTCCTGGGGGAAAAGTTGTTATAGAAAAGGCAAGCATAAGAAAGTGGTGAATCAATAAAAGGGATTTTCCCTCCACTCCTCTGTAAAACTGCCCTGAATTACGTGGAAGCTCCCTTTCATTTACAGATCAGCCACTCAGTGCTGCTGGGAAACCACAGAAAGGCAGCAGAGTCATGCGGAAGATATCATTTTTGTTGGATCATACTGTCTAATACGTAATGTTCAAGCTAAACAGAAATATTTTCTAACTACTGGAACTGCCTTTGTATTGCTCATTGGGAGGTTTACGGTATTTGACAGTATGTACAGCGAATCCCTGCAATATCCAGAGATGTGCTCTAAGCACATGGTGTGAACTGCTCCAAATTTGTGCTACAAAAGGAAGTTTTCAGAGAGAATGTTCTATTACCATTTCTTGCTCCTTTTCTTAACTGACACTGAAATAAAAGGGTCAGAAAACCTGACATTTTACATTATTTTATTTTTTTAAAGGATATTTTTCGTCCTTTGAAGTAAATCATACTATTTTAGAATGTTTTGGAAATGCTCTTGACTAGCAAATAACTTTACATATCTTTGTGTAAATAAATTCTCCTACTGCTATATTATATGATTAAGAAAAATAAAAATGATAAAGCTTGCCTTTGTAGGAAAAGCATAGATATCAGAAAATAAATGAATCAGTGAATAAGTGAATCAGAAACAAGTGCCTAATACAGCCGGAGTTGCAAGGCAATCCATATTTTTCAGAAATTTGGGCCATTTTCATGTTTTTCATGCACAGCATCTCCTGCCTGAAAATGCCAGTCAGAGAAAGACCTAACCTAATTGAAAAATAATCTAGGAGCTAAAAGCACTGGAGTTTGTGCTTCCCTTCTCAGTTAACCTGTTCATTGGTAGTGGTGTTCTCAAGGTCCTCAGTGAACCTGTATCCTGGTTTCCCATCCTCTATACAGCCTCTCCTAGATCAGAGAGGTGTCAGTATAGATCAGGTATTTCATGTCCTCATACAAGCTTCCCATTCCTTGCACATTCTGTAAAGAAATTACAGGAGTGAGACCCCAGACTCACAAATGGCCGTGACATTGTCAGTGTTAGTTTTGTGTTTCAAACTGTTATTACATCCATTCAAAAGCAGTGCACAAAGAACTCTGTTTCAGCTATAAATAGCTGCGTTGCCTTGTATGTCTCACTGGCTCTTGGCATCACAGGGATGTATCTCAGTTTCTACCTGACCTGTCTGTGTATTAGCAGTATGTAGACCGACCCAGTCAGTGAGCTATGTGAGGAATCTGTGGCCCCACCACGGGCTCAAAAATACATTCAAGCCACCTGTGAGGGATATCTTTAGAGGAGGAAGGACGGAGATGCTTTTTGGCACAAATCCAGAATGCATCCTTTCAACTAACATTTGGCTTACTGGATTTCATTGTATGGCTATATTAAGCTTTCCTTTAATACTTTGTAACTTCAAGCTCCTTTAAGGGAAAGTTGTGTGTTGCATGCCTCATGTTCAGTCTTGTCTGGGGAGCAGAGCAAGGCCAGGCCAACCTGTTTAAGGTCAGGCCAACGTCTGAAAGGTTGAACTGACAACAAATTCATCTCATCACATAGTTTAATGAATCATGGTAGATGTTTGCTTGCCCAAATGGTTAATTTACCTATGCTCCTCAATTAGACTTAAGCAGGAGGAGAAGAGCCTGCATCAGCCTTGACAGCTGCTGCGGGGAGATTTGCCTGATGGAGGAGTGTAACCCACTGTCCAGGCCCCAGTCTCTTTGGACGAAATGACAGACTTGCTCTCTGCAAGTAGAAGACGCTGTCCCAGATTTGACCTTAACAAATCCCCTCAGTGTGGCACTTCTCTAGTTAAGCCTTAAAGAACTGGATTGTATCCAGGCCCTGGTGTGGTACTAATTACCACAGCTTTCGGCTAAGAATGAGCTATAAATCTTTAAACACCAACAAGTTGATTAAACTTGATTTTTTTGGCACTGTTGTGGTACCTCCAAACAGAAAAATATTTTTGCAGAACAGGTTCAGTATATCTGATACTTCCTTGCATACAACACTTATCACACACCGTTTTATTGATGCAGGAAGTGAGCTCTCTGGTTTTATTCTTTAAAAAGCTGAGGTAAGGTCAGATCCTCAAGTGATGAAATTTGGCATAACGCTGTTGTCTTCAGACATGTTTGCAGTAGTTCAGGATACAGTTCTTGGGATTTTACTTATGGAGTTTGGAGGTAGAAAAGATGTAAGAAATCATGTAATCTATGGCCCTGTCAGTGAAAATTGTTCCCTTGTACAGAAATCAGAAAGTACGTCTGTTTTGTTAAGCATTTCCCTTCCACAAATGGTCCTTTTTCCACATTCCCTTGGGATCTGCTCTGCAGATGGAGATTTTCCTGATGCTAAGCTCTACATTTTAATTTCATAATCAATTCCACTATTTTTGTGCCTATGTAAGATTTTCCTCTTTTTCTGCTTACATTCAAATATCTATAGACCATTATCATGCTTCAGTCTTTTGTCTTTTAGACAACCTGCAAGTACTTAATCGTAGTTAGTTTTCAACAATCAATCCAGTTCTGAGTCATCTTTGTTTATATATATATATATTTTAAAACTATCTCCAGTTCGTCAGAAATTTCTTGCTGTCCAGCAGTGAGGACAGCATGCAGGTGCAGATGAGCCATCTGGAAGAGAGACAGACTTTGTAGAGGGAAGAGAGAAGAGTACAGGCTTTATGTGTGCAGGGGTGCTTGGCTGGGCTGTTGGTGTCGTGCACAGTATTGCTTCTGTTGTGTTACTTCTCCATAGTAGCATTCAGTGGTCCTATTTTTCTTCCAGAGTAGACAGATGCAGGGTAGGGGAAGCATATTTCAATTATTAAAGCATAGAATTTAAAGCAATAACCCAAATCCTACCCAAGAATGCAGCCTTGCAGAGGTCAGATTTAATGCTCCTGTCAAGAAAAAAATGACCAGGTTGCTATCTACTATCAATGATTTTCAGTCTTTTCTAACAAAAAGCAATTTTATACTAGTGATCATGTTTCAGTGAATAGTAGAAGTCAAGGGATCCACTAGCCATACCTGGAATACAACCAGAAAATCAGCATGGCCTGTGTAATTGGGCTGCTGTCTTGCAAGGTAGATTTGAGCATTTTTCTTTGGAGCATGACAAATAATGCAGTGTGTACGCCGTAAACATTGACAGAAACTGTATACACTCCTTGACAATGCTTATGAAAGTGGAAAGCAGCTTCTTTTCCTGTGAGGCAGCTGGGAGCACTTACCACAGAAAAATGTAAACCAAATTACTAAACTTAAGTTTACATAGCACTAAGAGGAGTGGCTGCAGAGCTGGGCAAAGAAAACATTGCTGGCTTTAAATTAGCTTTCTTTAACTTTAAACTAGCTTCTTGTCAGGGTAAATTAGCCAGTGTATAGTCCTGGGGTGCCATGGAATTACGGATACAAAGCTTACTGGTGTCCTTTCAACATATACAACATAGTCTGCATTTGTCCGGAACCAAGAATTTGGCCTTCATAAAACATGCCCATTCTTCTTGGTATACAGATATGAGGAAAGACTGTACTGTCTGTAATAGAGCCCTCTTCTTCTCCCTTTTCTCTTCTGATTGTCTTCTGCTTTCGTGCATCATTTAATGTTCAATTCTACAAACACTGTCTTGTGGACACAGGAAGACTGATAAAAATCAGTCTTCTCTTTCCACTGGCACACTCAAAAAAAAAGTCTTAAAATTAGAAGAATAAAATAGAGTAATTCCATACTTCTCAAGTCATGGTTAGGCCTTTGAACATAAATGGCTAAGAGTTCCTCAACTGTATATAGAGCCCAAATATTCTTTAACTAGAAACAGACTGCATTCCATCAACTCAGATGAAAGCTCCATAGGTCAAGTATCTAGAAGCCTGATTGTACATCAATATCATCTAATCTGCCTGCCACTTGATACATCAAAATGTGGTTGTTGTGAGAAGGTGGTCACATAAATGTGAATATCTAGGCAACCCAACATCAGACTGACGTGTCCGTGAGCGCTACCTGGGTGATCTCCCCAAATCACAGATATTGAGGACTCTGAATGCTCTTCATTACAGAGTGATTGCAAAGTTAAAAGCAACATTTGAATCTGTTATTAACACAGTAGAGTTCAGTGTGAGATCAAAATACAGACCTTCCAGCATCACAAGACAGCAGATACAGGGTAATGTTTAATATCTATTGGTTACAGATGGCAAGAAAGAAACAGAAGGAAACATCCCATGATGACTTTCGGTGTGGTCATGACGTGGGAAAACTCTGTTGTATTGAAATGAAATGAATGATATAGTAAGCCCACGTGAATGTCCTGAAAAGTGACTTGTAGAAAAATACAATATAAATTTATATTCTATATCAGTTTTGAATATTAATAGCAACATAGAGAATAAGTCATTTTATCTGACATATGAAGAAATAATATATATTTATTCTAAATAACTTAGGAAAGTGGACCTGAGAAATAGAAAATCACCTAAAAACTGAAATAAATATATCATAAAATTAGAGAGAAGTGTGTTCCATGATGTGTGTTTGATGAGTGGTATTGGTTGAATATGTTTTATCTCAAATGTTTGCTATTATTTCTAAATTGATCTGGCTGGAGGCTGCCCCAGAAAATAAGATATCACTTGTAAACCCATTACTAGTCAGATGGTTGGGAGAGGTCATCAAAGAGATGGGAAAAATGGCATGATGCAGGATCCAAGCAATAAATAAGCCATAAATGTGGTTTCTTTAATAGATACTCAAATATGTATTTGGAAGAGAAAAGAGTGTGACGGGGTAAAGAAAGGATCTTTTTTAATGTTATAATCTCATCACATGTTAAAGAAAAGAAAATGCAACCAAATTGTAGCTAGGACTCTGCTTTATGCTTATCCAAGCTTACATAAACATCCTATTCCCAGATTTTATATATGTGCTTCTTGGATACTTTCACAAATATAACATTGTAAATTATTATAACATTAAACATTTTTTGGATCTGTATTTCTAGGGTGTTCAGGCACAACACACTCTGAACTGTTTGTTTTATTTTAATTCAGCCTCAGCATTCATTTTGTCTTTGTTCAGGCCCTTTGTTAAGACAATATTTTAGTAGTTTAATTAATCTAGTGAGACTAGGTGGTCTTTTAGATCAGCGACAATGTTATGGTCCAGAAATGCCTACAGTGCACTGAAGTCTTGCTGTACAAACTCATAGCTTGCTAGTTGGTAAAATGAATCACAGTCCTCATTCTCTTGTGAGAAAGACATTGAGGGGAGCATGTAAAAGCAACTGAATACTATTTTGAGATCGGGAGAGGACTAAAATGCAGACATGATTGTATGTTTTCTATTGGCTGGAAAACTTAAAAATGTAAGTGTAACTGATCTGATGGCAGCTGATCTGATGGCAGTGTGATATATTTTGGCACATGGAGAAGTGGTACAGCCCTTCCCAAATGTTATAAGGTCTAAAGTCTTGTTAAAGCGCAAGTGATTGTGCTCCCCGCTTTGGAGCTGCACCCAGATCCTTCCTTGCCTTGTCATGGATCCGTGAAGAGCCGGCCCTGCTTTAAAGTGCGGATAGAGTCAAAAATACTGGAGTAATGGTACCTCTGGCAGATCTATCTCCATAGACTTTGATTCTGCTTTCCAAGAATTCTTGTAGAACTTGGAGTGCCAGATGCCACTTTCATTCAATGATAATTGCATATGACCTTATCCGGATGCAGATGTCTTTAATAAGATATTGCTTGCAAATATTCACTAAGACTCTGGATATACTACTGAGTGGTTCCATTGCTTGGTTGCTTTGTCTTTTATAGTAGCCAAGAGTCAGATCCACCAGCTGATGTCGGTGTTCCTGAATCAAACTTAGCACTTGACAAGGTAGCCTTTTCTGCTTGCAGGTTCCAGCTCTAACCAACCCTTAGATGCTCAGCAGTTTATGAAAGTGAAGGAATATGTGAAATCTATATGAGCTGCCAAATGTTGTCAGCACAGAGCTCTAAGAAAGGAAGTTATTGGATTTTATTTTTTATCAAAGTAATTATTTCTCTAAGCTAGACTCACAAGTTCATCTGCAATCAATGAAAAGATACAGACAGCTTTTAGGGCTGTTATCCTGAAGTAGGTATCTTCTATAAAGGTGGAAGTACCTCCCCAGTGTCTGTAAATTAATCCTGCAGTGATGAGTTTAAAACATCTTCACTGTTTACTATGGCTGCTATGTTCACTATGTAACTTTGTAGTTACAGGAATTCTGCACAATGATAGACATATTATAATAAATGAATAAAAAAGTGAGGTTGAAAAATTACAAAATAGGCTTCCTTCAGAGAGTAAAAGCTGTTGTGACTATTTCTTTAAAAAGAAGGGAGCAGTATATTTGAAGATTTTTGGCTTCTCAGTCCTTTGACAATATGGCAAAATGATTCTGCTTCATGCACCAAGAAAGTACTGTAAATAATAAACAAGAAGTACATTATTTCCTCATGCTCATAAACGAAGTGTAATAATACATTTTGTTAATATATTAATAATTCCTTTCTTATAGTTTCTCTTCAGTGATTATCTTAATGAAAAGCTGAGTAGTTTTCTCAGTAGATTATTAGTGGTTCATGAACATTCTCTAGAAAAGGTCTATACAACACAGATCGGTGTGCATTTTTGAATGGACTTCAAAAACATTTTTAATATGCGTTTGGCTCAGCTAATCAGATTTCTGCCTTTTGTTTCACCCATCTCAGATTAATGTAAAAAAAGAACAAAAAATAACTTTGGATCAAGTTTAGCCCTAGTGTAACTCAGGGTAATTAGTAGAGAATGACAAAAAAAAAAAAAAGTTAGACTGGTGTGTTGTTTCCTCCTGTTTTGTTTATTTCAAAGAGTGTAATATATGTGGTAAGCTTTTTAATGACTGGAAGAATATTTCCTTTGTCTTGTTAAAACGGAAAGTTCAGGTAAAGGTACTGTGTCTTTATTTCTTCAGCTAATAGGAAACAAATGAAAGAGCACATTAGGCTCTATAAATGAGTCTTCAAGTCTGAGGAAACTTTATAGGGAAAGACAATCCCCTTCATCTTCTTTTCTGCCCAGGTACTTCACTCTCTGCAAACTATTTAACTTGCCCAGAATCACATGACAGCGATGGAAATGACCTCCTAGATTATCTGTTCTTTTATGATGAAGAGTTGCTCCTTGCAGTTTAAGTTTATTTAGGCTTGAGGCTTCCTCTGAAGCTTTTTCCTGGCGTTGCATATGTCGTATTTACAGCATAACTGAGGGAAAAGTTTTCAAATGTTTAAAAGCCCTCATGTCTTCATATATTTCTGCATTTACTGCATTTCTGCATACTATTTCCTTATTTTTTTATATTTTTCATTTTTTTTCCCAAAAACAGACATCTCTGACCTCTGAACTCAAAGGCCAACTCTGGAAGTGAAGATATTGCTGATAGCAAGAGGAGTCTTCCTCTTTTCCCTGCCACAGTGAAAAAAAATAGGAATAAGGCAGTGGAGCTCCTTGTAAACCCCCTGAGATTGGTAGAACCCTGTAGGACAGCAGTCCTCTGCAGAAGAGGGCAAGGAAATTGTGGATGTGCTGTCTACAAGACATATCATGCATCTTCAGGTTTCCTCATTAAAATCATTCCATAAACTCGGTTACTTACAGTAATGTCTTCCAAAACTTAAGATTCATAAGTCTTCTTAGACTCAGGTATTACATTACCAGGTATTCTAGTTAATTTTCTAAGTTATGTATCAATGATTGTCTTCCTGCTGAAAAAGAGATCCAGAGGAAGGGCTCGTAGTTGGATAAAATGTCTCTGCAAGAGAACAGCAGGAGTTAGGAAAGACGATACATTTCTAGTGTTTGAATTGGTTCACATCAGGCACATTTCTCACCATTGATATTATCGAAACTCCGCAGCAGAAGGCACCTGTAATCATTTGTAAATGATTACTTCTTCTCAGTATGCTACAGCTGGCCAAATAGAGGAAGGAAAGGTTTGGGAACAAAAAGGTTAAAGATTTGGCATTTGCCATAGGCTCATTAGATACTCAAGTGCATCTGACTGTCAGTCAGGACACCTTGAAGATGTCCATAACTATAAACACTTCTGAATTTTAGTGTGAGTGACAGTGATGAAAATCTGTGGTTGAAAATTCAAGTTAAAGAGCAGAACCACCGTCAGAACTCCCAAGTGAGCAATTGTCCAGCATGCAGAACAAATAACACCTAGGTGAAAGATAAACTTCTTTAGTTCGTCCTTTTAAGGCATGTACTGAACAGAAGAAATCAGAATAGAGAGCAAAAAAAAAAAGAAATTGTCAGCCAAGAAAAAAGTAATAGCTAGTAATAGTTTTTCCAGAACTCTGTGATTTCTGTGACAGTATTCTAGTGTAGCATAACAAATATATGGAAATTGGAGGAAAAAAGGCAAAAAAAGGCAAAAAAGGAGGGAAAAAAACTTCTCGATTTTAACCCACATCTAGACCTCCAAATGATCTTATTTTCAGAAATACTAAGCATTGCAAAACTTGTATGAAGGTAATTCAGTTCAGGTCAGCTGCATATTGGTCTAATATTTATATTCCTGTCTGAATGCACTTCCCATTGTTTCTTACTATTTCACTATCCAATTCCAAATTAATTGACCTGTGATTTTCATATCAGCATGAGATAGTAGAAGTAATCTGAGATGGAGACATATATGGAGTGAATAATCTGAAGCCATCAGAAAAATCTGGATGAAATGTAACCTGATATGTTTAAATAAAATATTTCCAAATAGGATCTTCACACCAAATCTTCACCTTTCTAAGTTATTTTTAAAGTTAATTTAATGGTGATTGATTTTAAGAACACTTTTCTCTTAATTATGGCTCAAAGATTACTAATGATTCGACTACACTATTTTATATTTCCCTGTCAAAGGCAACAAAGCTAGAGATGTTCCTTTCCTTATTAACTCAGTTTTTACACATTTTTGCTTGTTTCCACATGGACCATTCTTGGAAACCATTCACTTTTCTGTCCTTTTATGCATCAAGGTTGTCAGAAGTGCTGTTCATCATTCATATTTCATATTTCAGATCCAAATTAAAAAATCCAGTAGTTATGAAGTAGTGACAGAGATGGAGAGGGAAACTTTGGCTTTAGACATCTGGTTTGCACTGCAGGTACCTATTCCCACTAACCACCTTTTTGTGCATGTGCTGTGGCCATCAGCTGCGGACATCATCGCATGAACTGTGCTGCTCCTTGGACACCTTTTGGTAGGGAGCACAAATCATCCATCAATTTATTTTGACGCAGCAAGCCTGGTGGCCCTGGATGTCTGTCGTCTATGAAAAGCAGGTGTTGGCAGCATACCCTGTAAGTTACTGCAGAGGGTTGCTTTGTTTTGCATACTTCTGTGAGGAGAGTTTAAACTAATGAGCCACTTTGCAAGCTCCTAGCCAAATCTCTGTTTTGAAGGCTCACTACCGTCTGGTTCATAAACAGTAATCCATACCAGACTTTCTTTTGCCCAATGTTATAAAACAGAAAAGGGCAAAAAAAAATGTCTTTTAGTCATGCTGGGCTCCCACTGTGTTGTGTCCCACCTGTAGTCATTATTTGCTAGCTTTGGAGAGGAGACTGAGGAAATCTAAAACACTGGCGATATCCACATTACCCGTCACTTGAACACTGGTTCCAGTTGTCATCCTAAACACTTTCCCTTGTGGTTTTTGTTGACATTATGCCCCCAAAGCTTTATGCGATAGCAAGTGGAAGTGATTCAGAGTATGATGGTGTCAACAACATCAAGTCTAGCAGTCACTAACACTAGGAAAGATATGTAAACCACCTTCTCGAACCAGTGCAGACACAGCCAGCAGACACAGCATATAAATTCCAGCTGGGATTTTATACATTGATAGGAGAAGGATGAGAGTGAGGGCTCTGGCCTAGGGTCCAAGACATCCAAGGCCTTTGTTGGGCACAAAGATGGAGCCCAGCGCTCAGGCTCTTCCTTCCTCAGCTGCCGAATGGACGTGCTCCTGCTTCCCTGCCTCATGCACAACCAGGTTATCTGAAAGACTCACGGTTGCTCATGTCTTCTGGTGGTGGCAACAGACAGCCAGTTTAGGGACGGAGGTCAGTGCCTCGGGATAGATGAAATTCAAGGGCTGACAGGAGCTTCAGATAGATAAATCACAGTTGTTGCTTCCGTGCAGATTTTCAGCCTGTGTACTAGCCAAACTTTGGTAGCTTTCTGAAAGGAATAAATAGACCATTTTCATAGCTGCTAAGTACCAGCACTATACTTGCTTTCCCTGAATCCAAGCAATTCTTGTTCATTCCAGCTTCAGTGCTCCCTGAACTACTAAGGAAACATCTTGTTTTTCCTTCTCGTGCTGCGTTCAGTGATGCAGAGCACCAAACTAAGGCTTTCCTTTTGGGTACCTTTTGCTCTCTCTGCTGGCAGTCTGCAGGAATGGCAGCAGCTCACTAACCCCTGGCTGGCTTCAGTGACTACTGAGGTGTTTTGGAGTAGCTGAAACAACATCTACATTCAGCAGTTGTCAAAATGAAATTTCCCGCTGTTTTGAAACAGTTTCAGTTTATATTATCGAGCCAGTGTAGCATGCTAACGTTTTTTAAGTACTCTCTGACACTTTAACCTCATGCTAGAAAGCTAAAATTCAGTGTAAAACCAGTAAGGCAAAAAGGTACCAGCCTTGAGTCTTGAGTGGCTCAGAAATCTTATTTGCCTGCCTAGTAATTTAATATAGTAATAAAGTTAATGAATCATGAGAGAGAACTCATTGAGAAATACTAGCTGCATTGCAAATAGATAATTCAGGATGATTTATTTATTTATTTTTATTATTTTTTTATCCCCGTATAGGAGGGATCATTTTCTTGTCCCCCCCCTCCCCCTTTCTTTTTCTTCCCTCTTTTTCCGTCTTACTACGAAGGGAAGTAATATAGTTCCTTTCCATGCGGAGTTGTAACTCCCAAACTTCATGAGTGCACAAAGGGTGATTGGATTTAACTCCGGAAGAGAGATGAAAGTAGGAAATTTAATGCACACAGGAAATGAATCATTGGGGTATGAAAAAAAATGGTGGTCTTAGGACAGGATATAGCCTCAACCAAAGGCATTCACTTGGAAAAGAAGGAAAGGAAAAAAAAGCAGCTTTAAACATACCATACCTACAGACGAGAGAGGTAAGGAGGCATTGCACTGAAGTAACATGGGGCTTACCTAGGCAATACGTTTGTTCCTGATAAACTGGTGCTCTCAGCATTGTGTCACCTCCACCCTGCACCTGTCCATGTTGGCCAAGTAGAAGACAGTGCTCCCGTGCCATGTGAAGTGGCTCCAGGCAATGGTGAAGCACTGATGGATATCACAGGATAGCAGGACACAAGCATTTGCTCACGGATTCCCAATTCTGATTAGCCAGAAGAAAACATTAGGTAGGACCACTAGAGTACGTGGTATTGACTGTCACCTACCTGCAGGACAGACACTCCAGAGAGTGTCTAGAGAGAGAGACAGGTGATCAAATCTCTTCCCCCTTCCACCTGAAGTGTATGTAGATCAAAAAAATCTTTTTCAGTGCAAAATCCTACACTTTTATCTCTCTGCTAGCAAAACATCTGAGTAAACATATGAAATAATCTATGTCTTAAAACAACTGAGATGAGAAGGGGGAAAGCAAATATTGCCAGAGAGGAAAAGATGTTTTTTTTTTCCAATTAGGGAGAAAAATGCCTCATCCTCCTTTCACATGTGAGTTTGAATGGTGTTACCTTCCTCCACCTTCAAGCCTGCTTAGTTGCAACACCAGACACAAGACGCTTGCTAAGCAGATCTGGTGCTTAGTTAGTTACAAGTTTCTAAAGCTCTTTCTGAGGGTCTTGTAAGTTGCACTTGCAGCTTGTTATCTGCATGCAGAGGCCTCGCTGCACCCCTCCCGCCACGTCTTCACCTGGCATCATGTGTTGCACATCTGTGGCTTGTTCAAATAACTGAGCACCATCATGCAACAGACTCTATAGCTTGGAATTGCATTTTTTTTCCCCTGTGGTTCCTAACACACTCCTTTCCTTTCATTTCACAGCTCCCTGCAGCTCTTAAAACATGATTCCAGGAAAGCTGCACTAAAAAGGAAAGTTTTCCAGTTACTACACCTGATTAACAAGGAAATGAGCTACTGCTTTCTTCAGCTACAGAGGCATGGGCTTGTTGTGGAAAAGCAGATAAATATTTTTGTAGTCCTGCCTGGCACACCACTGAAGCCCCATGCTTTCTGACTGTGAATATCACCATGTTCTGGATGTTAGCAGCTGTGTATCTATCTCATGTGAGCATCCACCAGGCGAAGCTCTGGGAAATATCATATAGGCCCGTCATTATTGCTGTAACGGAATACCATGAACCTAAACAAGAAAGCAAGCAACATAAGAGATCGACGTCCAGAGCAGGCTGGAACCCACACACCAAAAACACCAGCTGACCTAAGTTCTCTTCTGTGTCTGTTTCCAGTACTTCTTTGGGATGTTGTGTTGCTCAAAGATTAGGAAACACCAGAAAACATACCTTTCAGGTAGAGAACATGAGAATGGTCCCCACTGTTAATGCTATCAAATGCATTCTTTGAGGTAAATTAGAATAATAAAGTAAGCTTTGATTTTTACAGTAAGCTGATGAATTTTACAGTAGTTCTCCAGTCACTTTCCAGGGCTGCCTTTCCTGGTCTTTAGCATGGCAATCATCTAAGTTGTCTATTTCTTCCTCCACTCTCATCAGTGTTAAATCCTAAACTCCAGTGTAAAGGATCAGAATCCGCTTCATTTCCAACTGCTTCTCAGTCGGGGGTCATCCCTGGAGTGTCAGGGAGCTGCCAGCTCCTATTAACAGAGTCATTAACATCATCCACTGGAACAGCAATAGGAATGACTAGGACTGGAGTGGACCTGGTTATCAAAGTAATATCTTTTTTAGGACTTGATTCTCTTGTTATTCCACTCCAGACCTGAACAACAGACACTTTGATAAGATAAATGGAATCATACTGGGAGCTCTGACCTCAGTGCAGGATCAAGCCTCTCCATCATTTCTATAACTGTGAAAGGAATAACTATGAATTGCCCAGCTGAAATATTTACCAATAGCAAAACGCTTATAACACAAAATTTTAAGAAGATCCATCTTCTTCCTTCCTTCCTTCCTTCCTTCCTTCCTTCCTTCCTTCCTGCCTGCCTTCCTGCCTTCCTTCCTTCCGTTTCCTGGGTTACTCAGCCTGGAACTGTCAAATGAATCTGACTTAAGAAGAAAGGGAAGAAGAATCGAGGAATGAATTAAACAATACCAAGCCACTTTGCTTCAGAAGTGATGAGTTTATGGATCTGACACTTTCTTTCAAGAAAGCTCTGAATTGTATTCCACAAAGGCATTTTGGGTCAGCAATTGACCCAATCTTTAAAAAATATAATAATCACAAGATTTTAAAAAATTGAACAACCAGAAAAAAAAATCACTCTAGTTCTCAGTAAACACTTAAGTCTGAGCCAAAACACATTTTTTTCACTTTGTTCATTTCATTATAAAACTTGGAAAAAGAAAAAAAAAGTAGTTTTGTTTACACCCAAACCCAATTTCTTTCCTTTCTGAAAAGCACATTACTTGGAGAGCTCAGCTGATCACTTGAGTTTCCTTGTAACAAAAGGGCAGAATCACATATTTTCTGGTCAGCTCCCAAAAGATAGTAGGTAATGGTGAAGGGAGGAGGGGGTCCTGCAGGACATTTTCAACTAATTCATCTATGTTTGTAATATAATCCACAGTGCCTTTAGACCACCCTCAAGCAGATAAGAAGTAATATGTTAGGGGAGCTATTGAACAGGATTTTTATATTGAATAAGCGCAGTTAAGTTGCACAGATGTTTCTTCTATTATGCTAGTTTTAAATTACTATTTCCTCCTGTAACTCAGCATTACAATGTTGGTTCTCTTAGCAATAATAGCAGCCCCTGCAGAAGAATAATGATTGAGCCTCTTCATATCTATTTAAAAATAAGCTATACCTTTGGCCATCATTTTGAAATGATTCTTCACCCTCGAGAGCTGTTAGTTCAGATGATTTTGAATATAAAGATAATTCAGTAATGAATAAAAAAAAAGTTTCTATTTTTTTAGATATATGGTTTCAGATTGGAAATCTTGCAAAAGAGGGAGAAAGAGAATGAGAGAGGGAGAACGAGATCGAGCTTTTTTTTGAGGACTTTCTACTTCTTTCTACTTATATTCGGACTGCAATTATCATAAAAATTGATGGGATTTTTAAGGCAGATTCATGAATAAGCTGTTTTCTGGGCACTAAGTAGTGTGGGATTTGTTAAAAAGTTCAGGAGTTTTTCTTTCTTATAGGAAGCTGTTAACCTGGCCACTTCAAATAAATTGGAAATTTGACCAATCTCGAGGCTCTAACTAGCTTGCAAGACACAGAAATTACTGTACCAGGCAATTTAGTAACACGTAATTAAAAGACGTGGCAGCATTTTAACATGCACAATGAGTTTTGTTTATATGTCTTATCTCCTTATTACAGAGAGGCATTTAACTTTCAAATTTAATACTTTCTGAATAGAAAGGGCTTAAGCTAGTTTTATTATCTGTGAATCAGGACTGAAACCTTTGTTTTTCTAAACTGAATATCCTGTAAAGAAGCCATCTTAATCAGCCTATTATTACAGAATCGCCATAAGCATCTTCAATGTCTTTCGACTTTTCTTCATTCAGTTATAATAGAAGCATTGCGGGGGGAAATGTGAACCGCTTGGATCGGGAGGCTGATTGGCACAGCTGAGGCCCCTTTGAGGCTGTCTTGTGGGCTTTTTGTAGTCGTAATTACTTCCTACTGTGTCGGCAGACCCTTCTGTCAGCTGGTGTTGGGCAGACGGTGGGTGGGTGAATGGGCTGTGACTTTGCTTCCTTTGACGTCTCGCCCTCTGGGATGGCTGAGTGTTCCTGGGGATGCTCCCAAATCACTGCCTGCATCTCTCCTTTGGATTGCGTCTTGACCACCAAAAACCTCTCATTGCTTCTGATTTCATCTCCCCTCAAGAACTGATTTGTGTCTAAGCCTGGGAAAATTCACCCGAGGGGGATGAAAGGCAGAGAGACGATCAGCTCTGAAGCAGACGGAACTGTGGTGATCCCGTCCTAAATGGGAGATCTCTCTCTAACACACAATTCACCTCCTCCTGGAAAAAAAATATAAAAATATAAATAAAATAAATTATGTGAAATTGAAATAAATCTAGGTGTACCCAGTGAAGCTGCTGACATTTACAGTTTTTCTCTTTATAGAGTGAGTGGTATTTATATACCAGTGATTATTCCATGCAAATATATCTGTGTCCTCACACATGCAGGCATGCTGGAAAACATACAAGAAGCAGATTTAACACTTAGCTGGTCTTAGCTGAGCTCCCAGAAGCTCTTTCCCACTCTCTGATAGTATATGCCTATCTGTCTTCAAAATACCATATCCAAACCCACCTTAATTCACTCCAAGCTTTGGTATTATTGACCTGCTCAGCAAAGCAGAAAGTCTTCTGCTGCCAATGCAACATCCTCTTCCACGGCTTTGTAGTTGTGCCTGTGTGATATATAGCGCTCATGTATGCAGGCACTTGTGAGATTATATCTTAGGGACTAGTTCTTAAAAATGTATTTATTTATGTCAACTCTTTTTCTCTACACAGAAAATGTAGCAAGTGTTCTGGATATTGAAGAGTTTTTACTTAGACAACATTGTTATCTGAAAGGAAAAAAGATAAGAAATTCACTTGAATTCATTTCCCTGAACTGTGAGTACCTGTCATGCGCATGTCCATCTCCGCGTTAGTCACATTAGATCCTCTTTGTAACGAACAGAGATCATCAATATAGTCAACATAATTTAGAGTAAGACACATCTCCTCCTAAAATGGGTATCAAGCCAAAAAAAGGAGATTTTTCAACTATTTCACAAGTACACATTTAATGTTAGAAAAGATGGTTCCCATTTCTAAAACTTAGCAAGGGGTGGCATTACCTCTGAGATCAACACAATTAAAAGGATTCACTCAGTGCAGTCTCCCAGGTCTGAGAGGAAGGAGCAGTCTCCTCTTTATGTTATCAGCCTAAAATTGCCTAGTAAGTAATAACTTTCTTATTCCTACATGCTTAGAGGGAACTGTACTACTTTTGATCAGAATATCCAATTGAGAAGAATAATAAGGAAAGCAAGAAATACATGAATTAGAGCTACAGCTGGGACCAGTTCCATAAGCAGGGAAAAAATAATCAGGGAGCATTTCATTTTGAAACAAAATCTGTCCCTGAACTTTTCCGAGCTCCTTCTAAATATCTTGAAATTCTTAAGGCAGCTGAACACACCAAAACATATATTGTATTTTTACATATTGCTGATAAATTCTGTCCTGTCTCCCAGCTTGTTTTTGACTTACAGATGACAAATGTTCCTGGGAGGTTCAGTAAATAGTATTCAGACTGGAAAACTCCAATTTATTTGTGAACCTTCAAGTTTACTTTACAAATGCCAGTGTAGATGCTGTTCTCCACTTACTGAGAGCATTAAACCAGGTGCAAACTATACATGCACAGTGAGATGACATACCACAGGGTATTTCTTCGCCATCTGATCATTATTCCTTCTCATTTCTAGCACCTTTATTTTTCCTTTCTCTTGTGATGTGCAAATATTGCATGTGCATCAGGGAAATTGAGGGCAGCAAAAGACAAGGACATAGCAGTGTCCTTGTGGATGCTCCTGTAAAGTTTCACAAGTTCTGACACCTCCAGGATTTACAGAAGTTTGATTTTCCTGGCAGCCCTGCTCTCAGTTTTTGATTCTCTCTTCACTGTGACACTAACTATCTCCGTATGTTCAGGCATTTCTTGAGTGGCAGAGGCAGTGCTTGATCACTGGGATGAACGTCTGGCAACCGGCTCACTTGGGCCCTTTGTTTAGGCACCTTCTTAGATGATAGAGAACAACCTTTCCTCCTCATCTGTGGATGGGTTTAAATGCTCTCTACATTTACCATGAGGTATTGCATCTTTCCCTGCCCTCCACCATTAACTAGCAGCAAAAGTACCAAAGGAAAGAGCAACAGCAAGTTACTGGACTCAAAAAAGTTAAAGCTGGATATGGTGTCCCACACAGGAAATGTCACATTTGTCACAGGTTGCAGAATAATAGAATTGCCAAATAAATAAAAGTCGTGTATTCTGTATATGTATCTGCCACTCCAAATCAGTGCCAGAGAATCATTAGGTAGTAGGTGCATGATTCTATTTGTAGATGAGATGTAAACAGACTCTAAGGCTGGAAGAGATGTTACAACTGATTCACAAAAAATTAGGTTATGGTTCCTTGCAAGTTAACAGAATTTAAGATTAGGTGTCAGGATGTCAATAGTGAAGTTGCTTACAGCCCTTGAGGAGATCTAAGGAACAGACAGAGACATGTCTTGATCCACCCTACTATAACGGATGACACAGTAGAAACTAGCAAACGTATCTCACGTGTCTTATAACTCTGTCTCCAGAATTCAAAGATATTTGGTGCATTATAAATACTCAAGGTGATTCTGAAATGTTAGAAAAGCTACAAAAAATGCTATAAACCTGTAAAGTAGGTTTACAGCTCACAGTGACAATGTGATCTAAAAGAAAACTTGTTAAGATAATATACGAGAAAAGTGTCTGTGCACTCTGAAAATTAGTATTTTAAATATTTAGTAGAGTAGACTTTTCCCCACTCATTTTGATTGGTTAACTGTTTTCTCTTTCTGAAACATATAGAAGGGAGCTATATAATGAACTTGTGATTATCACAGAAAACAGCATTCTCTCACGACTATGGTAAATGTGTGTATTATATAAAATAATTTTTGAAGGCTGTGTGTGATTACTGGTGATGATCTTTGTAATTACATTAGCAGGATCTTTGCTACGCCCATTCTTCTCTCTCATTTAGTGTGAGTTTCCAACAGAAAATAAATGTTAGAAAGAAGATAGGAAGAGTGTTAGTTACGAAGCTTCGGCACGTTGCCTGCGAGCTGCAGGCTTGGTTTGCCAGATCTGGGGTTTGCTAGATGAAAGTTCAAAAATGGCTTTAGTCTTATAAGAGGATGGCCGAAAGACTGACTATAATTTAATAGTATGTTTCATGATGCAGATAGAGTAGTCTGAATTTCATTAGTAGTGTGGAGGAACATCAGCCTGTGGATCCTCAGCCTAGTTTGGGGAAAGCAGGATGCATCAGGATCCCTAAATGGACTGTTGGATAGTATATAGCTGGGATATGTACCTGTTAGACAGGTAAATAATCTGCCTTTTCAATATTTTTTTCTGGATTTTTTTTTTTTTTAAACAAAGGAACACTGCAGTCTGAAAAGTTGTCTTCTCACTATAGAGGTGAAGATCTTATCCTCAGTCTTGAGAAAAGACATGCTTAAAGGAACAAAGAAGGGTTAAAAACACATTTATTCCGGGTATTGAGTGACAATTGCGATATATTATACTAGACTTTTTAAAGAAGTTGCTAAAACACAACAAGTTTACACAAGTTTCAGTGATCATCATGTAAGTCTCGCTTAAGCACTTCATAACACATTTCCAAAGCGTTACTTTCTAGTCCTGTGAAAACTCAGACAAACAAACAGCACTCTACAGTTCTTTCCACTTAATATTTTAAGAATGGTCTTGCCAAACATTGGTATTTTGAACAGAGATCTGGTATGAATGACTTTTATCATTAAGTTACAAGGCCGGAAAGAAAACCATGCAAAAAGTGTTTGAACTGAAGCGTGCAGAAGCTGATAACAAGACCTTTACTCCAGCTAGCTCAGTGGTGCCAAATCTCACTGGCTGATACTCAGGCAAACACAGCTTGGTTTCCTTTCTCACATCTTGGATTGCAAAATGAATATGTTAATATTGGCACCCCTCTTGCATACGGGAGGATAAGTCATTATCCTAGAGTCAACTACCATAGTGGCTGTAGGAGAGAATCACAGAGCCCATCTGAAAGCTTAAGCGTATGGTCAAGAAGATTCACAAGTTATTGTGCATCAGGTGAACTGTCAGGGTTTTCAAGAGCTGCCCAAGCATTTATTCAGACTCACCAGGAAATACAGCTTAGCTCATGTCAGGGAAAGGAGTTACGATAGTAAGGATTTGGCTTGATATCTCAGCTTCAGGAGGATAGAACACAGCAGAGCACGGAGGAAGGGACAGGAGCACAGCCCAGCTGCTCTCATGCAATGGGCAGGAGCTGTGTTACCAGCAGATGTGCCTTGCTCCAGTGTCATTGGAAGGAGTCGGGGAATCCATCACCCTTTAACTTCCCCTTCTCAGTTCATATCTAGATGAAGAAATCTTCTGGCATGTTCGTGACCTTGCTTTGTAGGTTTGCATCCTCAGAGAATTTAGCCTGTGGGAAGATTCCAGGCAAAGGACATTTCATTCATTTTTCCTGTGGTATTGTTAAAGCAATCTCACCCGCAATTATAAAAGCCATATGCATCGAAAGAATATGCCTCAGAAAAGTGACCACAGTTACCCCGTGGGAGATATGACAGGAGGAGAAGAGCATAACTGAACGGTGTCAGGACTGCAAAGGCATTTGACCGCCAAATGGATGCTGTGACCGATTTTAAGGGAAATAAATGACTTAGAATTAGGAAACTAGGAAAATATGCACAGACCTCGTATTAAATTGAGCTTTCGAAGAGTAGCTTTTGTGATTATATACAGTTATCTGGCTTGCCTTCTTGCACAGAAGGTCCTTGGTATAAACTTTCCGCTATTCCAAGTTCTTAGTGCTAGACAATATGTCTACGTCTAACTATGAGGTTTAGGAGCGTTTTGCCTCTGGTTCCAGCTGCATGATTTCAGGACACACTGTCTCTCCTCACGACTCTTTCTTTGTTTGTTTCTGTAGCTGCAATAAGTTGTAGTAACAGCAGAGGAACAGGGAGGCCCATGTATGCGGGATGGACTCCCAAGCGCATCTGGTCCTCAGTGAAGACACTATTTCTGAGGCTTATTCCAAACTAGGGTCCTCAGGCAACACTGAAGTACAAACAGAAAATACTGATAACTCATATGTGGTGCATTGTGCTGTGTCCTCGCTACACTTACACTGACTGATTTGCTTATTTCTGAGATTTTCCTGGAGTTTCTTCTGGACTGAGGTGTAAAGCTTGAGAGCCCCCATCATCTTCACTCTCAGCAGAACATCTTCCCAGGAGAATGGTCTGCAGGACTGTGGCCAAAGCAAAAGTGCAAATGTATTTACTGTCCCACAGCTGCCACAAATGAAAGAGGAATTTGACTAATTGCTCCCTGTCTCTTTACCTTTCCCTAGAGGGCTCCTGTGCAAAAAGCCCTTTCCTTCTGTGGAGAAGGTTGTTTCACTGAAACTGACAATGCCAAGCTGCATCGTGAAGGCCAAGAATTTTTTTGAGAGCTGCTCTTTTGCCTGGAGAGTTTAAGGAGCAAATTCATGGCATGAAAAGAAAGATTTAGTTCAATCTTCCTAGAGATTGTCATCCTTCCTAGAGAAGGATGACAGTTTCTTTCATTCTTTTTTTTGCTTTATTTCCCTTTCTGTCTACCCCCTCTCTCCAGCTTTTGGGCTCTCTAGCAGGAAATTTGGAAACTTAAGTCTACAGAAAGAGGAGAGAGGAGAAAAGCAGCATGTCATATTTCTCTGATAGCAGGAGCGTCTCGGTTTACATCTGTTTCCTGTACAAGGAAGCCCAAGAAGTGGGGAACTCACAAGGAGTAATAATGCGTGCACTTTCTTTTTTTTTCTTTAAACGGGAACAGCGTAGTTTATCTTGAAGTTTGTGTCTGTGTAACCCGTAATATTTTATTAAAAATGCAGTTGGGAAATACTATGCGTGATCACATCTGTGTTAAATAGGCACGGTTTAAATCATATTGCTACTGAAGGGAGAAATGGGCGGGGGATTTCTTGGAGTTCCCAGAAACTTAGTGTCATAGGGTATGTCTGCTGGCCAGTTCATTCCTGCTTCCGCTTTGTGAGACCACAGGACTCTCATGAACTCACATGAATCAGAGTCTATATATGTTGCTGAGGGTGACAAGGCAGCTAAGATTGCCAAAGCACCCAATGAAGCAGCAAATTAATTAGAACAAATTAAATTATGCCCATCCTAGGGCAAATAATGAATTCATTTGTGCGTTGCTATAACTGAGCAGAGAAATAGAACAAGCTTTTAGAAGAAAATGCTCTTTTCATATGGGTAATAGATAATAAGAATAGCAAGATTTCCTGATTAACATTATCTCTGAAAAAACATGAGGAAAATATATAACATTTTTTATTAGCCAAACAGTATTTTATTTGTTACACACTCCAGATAAATAAATGAACAAAATGGATAAAAATTAGAAAAAGTCTTCTGCTTTGTATTTTTTATCTATCCCCTCTCCATGGAATCATCGTTCACGTTTCTGAAGGACATGAAGTACATTTGAACAAAGAAGCTGGACCACAGATGGTTTGTATTGTATTATATGATCTGTGTACTATAGAGGCCTAATATCAGAATATCTTTTATCTCTGATAAGTGTCTCAGTATGTCTGGAGAGAAATTTTCTTTTTCTGTCCATTTGCAGCATAGGTAGAAATAGTGAGCACACTGAACACACTGACATTTTTTGTCAACCTCTCTCTATGGAAATAATCAGGTTATGAACTGTTCTAATTCTGCCACATAGCACAAAAACTGGCATGAAGGGAACACCTTATCTTCAAGAGAAAAGAACTGAGGTCAAGATGTTCACACGTGACCACCGATTTCCAACACTCTTCATTCAGGAAAAGAGACCAGTTTTAGAAGGCACATGCTCTACCCTCTCCATTAGATTGGGCTGCTTTAACGGGTATTGCAGGAATAATTCAAAATTATACTTGAAATTCTTGGCACAAACATGCATCAGATTCTGCAGATATCCAGCAAAGAGCTGCTGTCGCCACCTGCACTCAGCAGCCTTACCTGTGCCTGCCATACAGATGGAGGCAGGTGCCCTGAAACCACCCTGCTGGGCTGCGTGCATCTCTAAGGAGAGACTGAGCGGGACAGAAGAGGTACTGGCCCTCACTGAAATGCTGATATCCTGGAAGAAACCCAAGGTAGGGAGAAAGAAATATTGTCCTCTCTCTTTGCTCAAAGTGCAATAAAGGGGAGTAGAATTGTTTTTATCTGGTCTCCTGGGGATCATCACAATGGCCACTTAATTTTTTTGGAAGATTTGCTTTTTCTCTTTGGACGAAGATAAGAACACTGAAATGGCTTAGAATAAGGTTACAAAGATTTGTTAATACTTGATATAGCTCTCTTTATCAAAAAAGCCAAACATTTGCAATAACAAGGATTTATATTAATAATATTAAACACTGTTTATTCAGTGCTATCTAGTGTATAGAACTGAGGCACTTAAGACTTCAGAAGATAGAAATTTATCTCTAGCTTAAGTGGTTAAATCTGTCCTGCTGTCTCTCTGCTGACTTAGTTTAGCAATGAATTACGCATGCCCAACATACAAGATACAGCAGCTGAACATTAGACCTAGTCTACACTTTTCCTGTGTTCATTAGGCAACTGTATTCACATCTCTGGGATTCATTTGATGTTCCATAATTAGGATGCTGCAGCAATAGCTCATTCACACCCAGAAGTGTCATTACCTTCCACTCACCTTTGTTCTGTAGGATAACTTGTATTCTCAGTAAAATCCATTCCTGTACCAATCTTTATGATAATATATGCAAGACTGCTATGTCATCTGGATAAGTAGATGCACTGCCTTTTGGGATCACACATATCCTGTTACAAGGGTCACTTGTTCCTCAAATGTTTCTGTCTGAACAGTGAGCTTCACAGCTTCTATGTATACAAAATATTGGACAGCTTTTCCCTGCCCCAAAATTGTTACATGGGAAATTTCTATGAACAAAGGATTGGAAGACATGGGTTGTTTAAGGCCATGTGCAAGTTAGATTGGACACTTTGCATGCCTTTGTCTTAGCTCCTGAGACTGCTTAACCTGCTTAGAGAGTTCGCATTACTTAGTTTTTTCCCAGAAGTAAAATGCATCCACTGAATGTTTGTGTTGTCTTTCATTTTCAATGAAGACCAAAAGCAGTTGGCAAAGAGATTCCTTAACTGGCAGGAAGATGCCAGCCGCTGGAGTAGAAAGACAAGGCTGGGAATAAGAAGATTCCTGGTAGAGACTCGCTGAAAACAACACTCTGGTGAGTAGACAAAACAGCCTTGTGCCTCAAACTCATCTCTAAAACACAGCATGGAAGGATTTCATTACCCAGTTATTGACTGCCATAACTTATGTGAATTTATGTGTTCACAAGCTCACTAGGAAGGCAATCAGGCTGTTTGCAATTTTGCATCTGCAGATAACTTTATAAACAAGAAGGAACCCAAAGTAGAAATCCTGCTTGATATTTCATTTTAGGTAGAGGGAGGGAAGGAGTCACAGAGACGAAGGCAGAAAAAAGCTTTTGACAGGGATGAACCCAGGGATGCAAAGGCAATGCTGAGATGCATTTAAATGGTAAAGAGTAAACAGTGGCACTCTCATAGAGGAAATTATTGCAATTCTATAGGGTAAGTTTTAAGAGAAAATAATGAAAAATAAGAAAACAAGCTAGAAGTACACTAGGAGATATAAAACAAAAGGACCAAAGTGGAGGTTTCTAATATGAAACACACTTGCACTCGGGAAATGAGCCTGTTCCTAAGACATACCAAGAACATTGCTCACAGGAAGAGAAATGAATTTGGTGAACAGAAGTTGTTATATTAGGATGAAGGCAAAGCATGTGGCAGGATACAACCAGGGATAAGCAAGGGAAGATGGAAGAATGTGAAATATAATATTAGGAAAAAACAATATATGAAACTTTCTGGTTTCAGATATGGGAAAAATATTCTGACATCAAACTTGCTCCATTTTCTAGAATTCATCTGGGCCACTGTATTTATGCGAATGTTTGATTTTTAGAAAATGCATTGAATATGTTATGTGAGCATATCCCAAATGTCATATTCTGAAACCTGGTTAAACCTGCAAATGATTACCCACAACAGACAGGTAAAGACGACCATCTTTTAAGAGGCTCACTTAAACATATTTAACATGTTCTTCAGTACTCTGATTTAACTTGTTCTGCAGCTTAATGTGTGAAAGTAGCTATAGAACCCTGAAATAAGCAGCTTTCATAAAGACAGATGAAGCCATGTTAAGCATCCACAAAATCCTATCTAGATTATGGGGTTTAATTTTTATCTTTGTTGGAATCTGGGATACTGCCTTAGTAACAACTAACTAATGCAAATGTAACATCTTGGGGGGCAAGTCATCTGTTAATAAAATATTTACTAGGAAATATTTCCTCTTGTAAGAATAAGAATTACTTGTTAATTAGGAAACCTAGTACATTCAGTTCTTATACTGCATCCTTGATCATATCACCTGAAATGTTTCTTCAGTAAATTATATCAGCGCAGGTGAATAATACGCTCTTCAGATATTTCTTTAAGATAAGGAATACAGAGGAATGAAAACATTCAGGAGTGTAGATTTCTCTTTAAGAAAGAATAATTGGTGCTGAACAGTGATTTTAAAATCATAAATATGCAAAATGCGGAATCTATGTCCCTATTAACTTTACTTATAAACATGAAAATATTCTCCTGGTTCTAGGATCAGGATAGTTATATTTTGTCATTACTGGATGTACCCTGGAAAACATTCAGAATCCCTTAAGATGTTTTGGGTGTTTTTAAACTTTCTGAATCCAATAGTCATATATTTATTTCTCATTTGATTTTAGTCAATAAGCATAATTGCTTCTCACTGCACGCAAGCCTAGGCGTAGCTTCTGATGCTGTCTTGCTTTGGTACCCATTACATGTCTGGTTTTGCTCATTTGGTGTTCTGTCCTGGAGAGCACCCAAGCAATCCTGCCCAGTTACACCCTACACAGGATGCTGGTCATGCTGTTCAGTCCTAAGGAAGAAAATCTTTAAACTTAAAACTACCGTGTAAATACTGTGTAGCTGCCATGTACACTATTGCATTTGTGTCTTTGGAGACAACGTGCACCAAGCATCCCTTCAGTCTGTCAACTATCAAACTGTTCTTCAGTGTTAGAGCTTTTTATGGTTGCACAGAAACAATGCAGTGAACCAGCCTCTGTCTTTACCTAGTAACTTGTGCAAGGTGAGCCCTTGGTCTGCTGTGTTCTCATGCCAGATTTCTTGCCCCGTACATTTGCCCTTGGAAGGAAGCAACTGTCCCACGGTGCTGCTAGTGCTTAGAGCCTTGATCCAAGCAAGCTGCAAGTACAAAAAAGGAGACAAAGAAATTAAAGTTTTTACTTTAGTAGCTCTATTGAGCTTAGACAGTCTGGCTTAATCATAGTCCTAAAATATAATTCTGAGGTAGAGTATGGGAGTGTGGGTGCGTGCACATGTGTGCGTGTGTGTGAGAGAGAGAGAGAGAGATAAAAGTCATAATCTGAACTGCTGGATTGACATAATGGCAATATATTTGACAATCTATTTTTGTTAAATATTGTAGATTATCTGGTAGACTCCTTCGAGAAAGTACAGAAAATTCCTATGTAGACCTGAGGGAAAATTATCTTGTTGGTCTGTTAGCACCTCTGCTGTTAATATAAACATTGGCAAAAGCTATGTAAATACTAGTAGAATCTGGAAGGGCTGTGAGCAATTTAGCAGCAAGAAGCTCCCTTCTAAATACCCTAAAAATGAAATGTTTAATGTGTCCCAGGATGTGTTGTGTGTGTGTGAGTAATTATATACAAAAGCCATATAATGAGCAACCTGAGAAAATGTAATTTGTACTACTTTAAAATTAATTATTCCTCAAGCCACAGTTGTGTACTTGTTCTGGTTGTGATTATAGTTCCTCTTCTGACATTATCCACTTGCTGCTATGAAAACAAACACATTTAGCATATGAATCAATAAATGTTTTCTTAAAAAGCCATTTCTTGTTTTCTTGGCTAAATTAAGCCCAGATCCTCCATTAACATCTCTTCCAACAACTCTCTCAACTCACAGGAGTACTAAAAGAGCATAGATCATTTTGTGGTAGACTAACATCCACAGGGATGTATCTATTGATATAATTCACCTTCATTTCCTAAGTATTTACTAACTCTACTGAAATTTGCCAAACGTATGTGGATGGTCTATGTACCAAGCCACCCAATCACTGTTATGCCTTCTGCTCTACATTCATTACTTACACAGTGCAGTGATTCCTCCTCTTATTTTAGAACCATTTGTGCTATTTTAAACATCATCTTAGCAAAAAGATGGTGCTTAACCTGTTCGGTAGGGAAGCAAATATAGCAGACCCTTCAGGCGTTCCTGAAAGCAGGGATCTTTAGCGATGTGCGGGAGCTCTTTCCAGGCACAGACAGGACCTGTGAGTTCTCCTCATGTGGTGGTTGCCACGTGGGGTGAGGAGAAAGTCCTGACTCTGCCCCTTTGCTTCTGCAGGGACCTAATTTGGGAGTAACCCCCACTACAACTGCAAGGGAAAAAGTAATTTAATGGCAGATTCTCTGTGCTGGAATAACAAGTTTTCTACTAACTGGTTCAATGCAGTGTCCTCTACAGTATTAAGGGAACAGCTTTTGTTGGTCCACGTAGAAGAGAGAGAGTTTGCAGGTCTGTAGTGAGCAGTGTGAGGTTTCTGACTTTTGTGAGACCCTACCAGCTGCTCCTCATCTCCTCCAAGAGCTTGTCATCAAAAGAGGCAAAATAGTTTGAATGGTTGGCAGGTTTTTTTGAATCCCAAGCCGTAGCCGTACATCAAATCACTGGACATGATCTCTTATTGTGTAGCTCTTGGCAAGCAGAAAAGTGCTAATACAGCAGTTTAGGCACCAGAGCCATGATGTGACTTTACTTAATCCCCAATGGGCTGAGCACCAATGGGTACAACAAAATACCCATTAAAATTGGGTCCCCCAAGCAATTGATTTTCTGAGGCTGGAAGAATCATACATCAGTGACTCTAGAAGTCAGAATTAACAGGTCTCATCACAGTGAGCAGCTTCACAAACACACAAACTGATGGCAGTTGGCAACTGTGTACAGACTAGCGTGCTTTTTGTTCTGCTGTTTTTTTGTCGGGATTTTTGCCTTGAATCACCCCTGATTTTACATGGGACATTTGCATTGTGATTTAATTTTCCCTCAGGCTGTATTTTAACATGGGTGGGACTGCAGAGGAAGGGGCAAAGACTGTATTATTTTTCCTCATTCGTTCCTCTTCTCATAAAATATTACAGCACCTTGCCCTGGCATTCCTGTTATGCTTTCTATCTGTTTTGTTAATATGTCCAGAGGTCTGTGGGCATTTCATGCCAAAAAAATGTTCCCAGTATTCTCCTTCCATTTCCTCTCCCACAGTCCTTCAGGGTCAAAATCTTTCATTTAATCAGGTCTTTTCAGCCTCCTCATCATTTAATACAATAAAGGGTGGAAAAAAAAATGTTGCTACTACCTAGTTTTGAACGAGGAAAATAAAGTGCAGCAACTTAAGAAAAAAACATTAAAAAACCCACTTCACTGAAAAGAAATATCTTAGAGCATTGACGTTATATCACCACAAAGTTTGGAAGTGCTCAGAAACCATTTTTTCTACATAGCTTCTCAGTCTGGACCTGAAGAGATCTTTGCAAAATGTCATATTAAGGTACTGTGACAGGCTTTCAGGCAAGACAGCCTGAAACACTAATATGGGGTCCATGTATCTTATCTGGGCAAAAAAACTAATACCTAATCTTCATCCAAAATTATAATACAGAAAATAAAATGCTGTAACACTAGACTGGTTAAACCAAAGGGCTGCTGGAGGGTACGCTCTGTATGTGCAGAAACCATATCAAGTTGAAATCCAGTTTACAGAATTTACCTCAAGTGAATAAAGATAATCTAATGGCATGAAGTATTTGTTTGCTTCATGGTAGAATCTGGGAACTATTACAGGAAAGGAAATACAGAGGAGGAAGAGATGAAATGCATACAGGGTGGGAGGAGGGAGAGTAGGAGAACAGAGTTTGGAGAAAGAAGGGGGAGAAAGGGCAGAGATCTGTAAAGAGGACACCCCTTTGTACTCAGCAACACAGACAGTGAGAAAGCATTAATCAGAAAAAAAAAAACTACTTAAAAGCCATATTCTGCCCTTGAAGTATGTGCAGACCTCCCCATGAGGTCAGTGGGTGTGCCAGTCTGGGCTGACAAAAATTATGTTGTCTGAAACTCATCTTCAGGCCTCCTGAGAATAGTGGAACACGGAGTTTGGCGCTTTCCCTGGAATGAGTTTGACATTACTGGTTTGACGTCTGTGGGTGCGTGTTTGAGGTGTGATTATGCAAGATTTTTTTCCCCCCTTAACTAATGGCAAAGTTGATCATAATAATGGCAAAGTTTTGTGTGAGTAGGTTATCTCTGAGCTAGTTGCTTTGTGGCACTTTTGCCATTTCTTATTTATTTTTTATCATATCCTGTCGTATGTTTTCTCACAGTCACTTTATGAAGCAGAGAAGAACAACTGCCCCGCTCTGTGGCATGGCTACATTTAAAAGGATCCTTCAGTACAACAGAAGTCTACGTTGGTTAAGCAGTGTGAATCATTACTTCAATTAGCAAAAACTTAAAATAATTCTTGAAATTAAATCCCCAGCTGAGCAAATACTTAAGGGTCAGTACATATTTCTCTGCACCTGTTTTCGTCCTGTTGGCAGCAGTCATATTCCAAACCACATCATAGCTTGTATGTTACAGGAAAACCAAGACATGAACCATAAAGCAAGCAGTATTCTTTGAGGTCAGGGACCTGTGTGGGGAGGTCGCCCGAGCATTAAGGAGGTTTGTCTAAGTGAGTATTAAGGGGACTGTCAAACCTAGAATCGTCAGAAAATGAATGGATTTGGAAGAGTCTGATTTCTCTGGGAGGAGAATTAGGCTAAAATAAACCACTCCTGGGAAAGGTTTAGAGGAGACGAAGTTAATGATATAAGATTTTCTGAGTGGCCCTGTAGCCTGGCTAGTCCAACGCTCTCTTTTACAAAGATCAACACCAGTTATGTCTGGGAAAGGCAACAATGCCACATAAAATATTTGCGGTATCACCTAAATCCTGTAAAGGTCTCTCCCTAATCCTAAACAGAGATTAAATAAAATCTTGAAGCACAGAGTTTCTATCCTTTCCAAAATATTTTTGGTGCTGACTCTTACTGTCTGTGTATTTATGCCTTCTGCAGAATAAAATGCCTAATCTAATCCTAGTTTGAAATGTTTGCTATTCTTAGCTTTCTTGACACTGTGTAGCAATAGGGGCGAAAATATGAATTATTCTCTTTCTTCCATTTCGAACTTTCCATCTTTTCATTTCTTTGTATTTCTCCTCCATCACATGTTACAAACCATAAGAAATAATGAAATAGACCAAAACCGAAATGCTGTGAACATCTAATCTCTCTCATCTGAGCTAAGATACCTGCAGGAGACAAAAGTCCCATGCCTTCTAAGATATTATAGCAAAAGGATATGAGAAAGATCATTGAGATGGACTATGTTGAAAGTGAGCTACCTGCTAGGGGAAAGCCTAAAGATGATTTGACATTGAGGCAATAAAAGTGAGGAGAAACTTCATGACTAAGGTGCATTCAGTCCATTCACTTTTTCTTCCATACAGAGACTGTCTCTTCAGCAACAAATCCCTCTTCACAGAGGGAGATAATGACTGTCCTCATGTGGTATATACGTTAAATATGTTCTGTGTTTTAGCTGAGCTGGATCTTTTTTCACTCCCTTCACTCTGAATTTAAGTCTCAGTAGGGCACTTAAACTAGAGGTGACACTGTGTCTATCTGTACTCCGGCCTTGTCAATCCAGCTGTTGACAAGGAGGAAAACTGAATCAGAGAGTCATGGTGCTTCAGTTCAGTAGCTCTCTCAAAAACAGATATCAATGTGAAGTAGCTGTGAAAGGACTTTTTGTATATGACTTTATCCTGTCATATCAGGGGTTGTTGTAATGAACTGAGGAAATGTGAGATGAAGTGGGAATACAGGCACGGAGGAGAAAACTGACCAAAATGTCAGGAATCTTTTTTCTGTAAATCTAAATGTAGAACTGAAATCAGAGCTGAAACGTATTAAATAACTGTCAAGCAGAGAATTATTGTAAGCTGCCTTTCACTCTGTATAGAAGATGCCTTTCAAAATACTAAGTAGCTTCATTTTGAACTGATGCTTCATACGGCAGCTCATGGGAATGTAAAATTGGGATTAGATTCACAGCTGGGGTGGAATGACCTGCTTCTGCAGGCTGTGGTGGGACAAAGCTGAAGAGCACTCACCATGAACCTCCCTCGGTACACCGAATAGCCGTGGAAGAGCAGAAACAGTGGGGTTAAGCAGAAGCCTTCCTGACTCCTCTGCTGAGGCCTTGCACTAGGGTCTCAAAGCTCCTGTAAGGGTGCAATCCTGATGAGAGTCAGCAGAGGTGCTGCACCTTCTTCAGAACTTCAGGAAAAAATCACAGTGAAAGAAAGAGCTCCACACAAAAGTAACTGGCAGAAGCGGGAAAACAAAAGAGAGCCCAGACCATTTGGATACTTTGCCAATGACATAATGGGTGTCACCAACTGCTCTGTGACTGTGAATCACAATCTGACTTATCCTTCTGCCCCGTTCTCTGTCCCTGCCAACAGCAAGTGCTCCCTACCATGAGCTGCTCCAGATACAGTGCAGGAGTGGAGGTAGGAGCCTGCACCTCCCTGCTGTGCCTGGGTGACCGGTTTTAATGTGTTGTGCTCAAAATCAATGATGCTTGTCATGTTGCTGACCACAAGAGGAGCCAATATTCTGGAATAGCAAGATGCGGAGAGGTCTTGATGACAGACACGAATTCTGACAGAAGTCAGCAGGAAAGAAAATACCCAACAATATAATGATTGAGGATGGTGGTTTAACTTCCAGCCTTAGCTTTTCTACTACATGACAAGATGTGTTTCCTAAGCTGGATCCTTGCCCCAGTGAATCCTCCTGGCTGTGTGACATTGCCTACCCAGGCAGGTGCCTGGAAAGCTATTGGTCAGCCAGCTGCCTTCCAAAGCTCCTCACAAACAGCTGATTTGTGTCTCCTGTTAAATCCTCCCTGCTCATTGACACTTACAAAGCTTAGCCTCTCAGCAGGGGAACACCACTGGTAGCTGCTACCTGTGCCAGTGGCCACAGTACAAAAACTCTGCTCAACCTTTTCAACAGTGTTGTCATGCTGACCTGAGAACATAGGGTCTGATATGATGCTGAAAGAAGGTTAAAGAATAGCATTCCTCCACCTTTCCTTCTTCTCTCATTTGTACGTCAGCTCCCATACACCCAGATTTCCTAAATTTATTACCTAGTTGATTAGTTGATTAAAAAGCCTGTTGCACAGGCTGATCCACCCCAAAATAGCACAGGTGAGGAAGGCTTAAGCCTTGGACCCCTTTAAACAGCCTGAATTTCAGGGACTCATTGCAGGGATCACGTCTGAGTGTGCCACTTATAGAGTGGGCATGCGGTATCATTCACTCTGGGCATTTGCAGCAAACCCTTTTCTGTTTCCAGACCATCCCATGCAAAGTTGGGCAAGTGATTTCTTTTTAAGCAAATCAAGGACAGACAAGAAGTGAATATTAATTAAGCATGCATGAAGGCACGAGGTTCCAGCCGGCATCCATGCTGACAGAGGCTCGGAAGCAGGAAGGTGCCAAGCTGACTGTGGATCACAATCTGACTTCTGAGCACTGCATTATTTGCTATCCCTTATTTTGTTTTGTTTTGTTTTGTTTTGTTTTGTTTTAGTCTATTTTTCAGTTTTGTCTTACATGTAAAAAGTAAGAAAAGGAGAATGGGAAGGTAAAGGTAGGAGGTAGAGACTGAGAATATCATACCAGTACTGTGATTTATCCTTTCCTGATATATTTCATTGCTTCATTTAGCCTGCATTAGAGCTTTGCCCACCTTTTGATCTCAGACCCACTACTTGAACAGATTTGCTATTAAAAAAAATACGGCTTTTAAATGATGTTTGCTTTAAGTAAGCCTGGAGTGTGATTATTTTGACTTGAGAAAATAAGAGACTGTTTGTTTTAACTGAATTCATAACATATGTTTGCAATAAATGGACTTGGACAGTTGTCCTGACATGAAATGGGCCAAAATTTGAAATTTGAAGCCCTGATGAAATTTCAGCACTGCAAAATCCAGAAAAAAAATATCATGTGTGAAAGTTAACAACTAAACATACTGATGGAGCTCAGGGGCAGGATTTATGACTGCGAAGTTTGCTGGAGGACAAGGAGCTGTGGAAATGTGTGCTCGAAGAGGAGGAAGGGTTTCTAGGTTCTTTGGCTAGAGCAGAGCTGTGCACAGTTTGTGACTCGGCGAGCTGCGCTCAGAAGGCAGACACCTGTATTCCTCCTCAAGAGCAGCTGTTCATGTGCAGACCACCTACTTTGAAACCCAAAGCTGGTTAAGACAGAGTTGAACTTCTTGGGTTAAGGATGGTGATTCGAGCTGCCAGTTATCTAGGGATGCCGACTGAGGCAGCCCTGGGCTAGCTGCGCTGGGCAAGTTCTCTGTGATCTCCAGAGGCAGCATCTCCCTGCCTGTCTGAGCTGGCAGGCTGGACTTCACCGGAGATGAACACATCTGGCAGAGGTGTGAGCTCCTTTTCTTGTCCCTGCTGCCTGCCCCTTTGGTGCCACAAGGCCTAGGATGGACACTGATAGGGCAACTATGGAACACAGACCTAGAGTAACTATAGAAAATCTCTAATGGTCATTTCCAAAGGATTTCATAAAAAGAAAGATAAGGTCCTCTATTATAGCTGCTTCATGGTGTAGCTACTCTAACTCTGTCTTCTTTGACTTGAGTGAAGAGATGGTGACTTATCAAGAGCATATGCCACCAGACACCCTCCACAGTGGCAGGGACTGTAGAGGCTCTAACTTGTGTGGGTATCCAGACTCATCTCCTCTCTTGTTTCCAGTCACCATCTCTCAGACAGGGCAGTGGCCTGTTTTTAACTTCTCTTTATTGTTTAATCATTAATAAACTAGACTAAGTCTTGAACTTAGTCTGAATCCCAGAGCAGTAAGCATTGGTTGATGCAGTGATCACAGTCTTTAGAGAAAACCCCACAGGACTAATTTAGAATCAAAACATTTTGGAGAAAATAGAATAAAAAATCAAACAAGCAAACAAACAGTCTGTAGCATGGCTATGCTTCTCTCAGACATACTCTTCTGAAGCTGGGGTTGCAAGAAGCCTCCTAGAACGTCCTGCTCTGCTTCTCCTTTCCTGAGAAAAGATTTTTTATTCTTTAATTCTCTTCTGATCTCTTAATTTCAGGGATGTTCTATATTAACAAAACATCCCTACTGCTTCAGCCAGTGATCAGAAAACATCAGGAAACAGAGGTCTTGAAATGACCTCTCTGATTCTTTGACAAGAAATTTCTCATCCTGATCCACTGTGTTACTTCCCAGCTTGTTTTTTTTTTTCCAACAACTTTCTACTACGTTGTCTGAAGATTTTAATGTAGAGGATAATTCCTCATTATCCAGATGCTTTGTCTAACTGTCAAGTCGCTTCCTGTCGCTGTTGTCTTTACACATGTTTACATATAACAATCCAGCTATAGACTTGTGGGAGGAAGAATTACCGTGAGGGATCCTCGCCAGTCACATTTGAGTGGAGCAGCCCCAAGGTACCTCCCTTAGCCTGTGGGAATCTCTTTCCTCTTGGCATTCTGGACACTGCTCTGGGTGCTCCTTCCTAAAACCTTCTCTGAAGGTCATTATTCCTGCATGATGGTAGAGTGGCTCCCGATCTGTCATTAGCACTAATAGAAAATAGGCAAGATCTCACAGGAAATGAATCTAGCTGGGCTGGACGCTTGTGGTCTAAGAAGGGTGGAAACCGTGGAGAAGTGCATGTTTTTTTGTTTTGTTGACTAGTCTGCTGTGCCAGCTGCTGGGTGGCAAATCTGATTTTGTTCCTGTTGCAAGCAACAACAATTTTGTTCCTGTCGCATGTCGCAGAGCCTTTAATACGCATTCCTAATGATCACAATGCACAGAAACAGTAACTATCTCTGTACATCAATATTGCACCTTGGACGTTTTCTACCTTGGTCAACAGCAGAATTATTGATATTCCTCTATTTTTTTTCCTCATTTACTACAGGCCGTTGCCTGTATTGAAAAGACCGGTCTATATTGCATGTTGTAATGACATTTAGTGCTTAGCTAGTAACAACACTTTTATGTGTTGTGCTTAAGGTATACTATGAGAGAAGAAACAGAAATTCTATGGTGAGTACATGAAGAATATTACCCTGGATTCCTCCCACACAAGCACACTATAGGCAGGTACTTTAGGAAAACTTGTTTGATGACTTCCAGTTACATTTCAAGTTGAAATGAATTTTGAAATGTGATTGCAATTAAATCCCTTGAAGGCTTATGGAAAAGGCATGTCCCCTTCTGTAATATCTGTGGGCCCTAAAATTGTGCAATATACTGAAAGACTATGGAGCTTTTGTTTGATTACACAAGTAATTAAATTTAAAATTTTATTAAACTTGTTAATAAAGACATAAAACATAGAGCTTCATGCTTTGCTTTGATTTGTTGTGAGCTTTCACTAAACCCACAATTTCCTGGCACATGAATACACTGTTTAAAGCCACTTTGGTTTAAACACGTAAATTCAAAATCAGTGACATCACTTCAAAGGGGGAAGAGAAGGAAATGATTCGGCTGCATTAAAAAACTCTATCTTAGGACACACATTGAATCCTACTTAAAGCAGCCATGTGAGATCAAGGTTAGTGCCTACAGGCATTGATCAGCTTCAGGGTGAAGGGCAATCCCCAGCAACCTCGAGGAGAAGTTTGGATTGTTCTAAGAAAAGATGAAAAGACTAATTTTTTTTAATTATTTTTTCCCATCAGAGGTCAATGTTAGTGGTGAAATTTAGTTCTAGAATTATGATTTGTTTTAAAAATGAAGCAGTGTGAGGTCCTCTGTCCAGCTCCTCCTCAAAACCAGAAAAGTCTTCCTGTCCTTTTACTCCTGGAGGAGCTGCAGTGCTATCTTGGCTCCAGGATACAATTCTCCAATATTTCATTACCTTATTCCTTCAGACTTCAGCCTGCAAATCTCAGAGAGTGCTCAGCAAAATGTAGACTCAGATCCTTATATTTAACTTAGACAAACCTAGACAAAAATTTTTCTCTTTCTTTAAAATATGAACTATAATACACTCACACTTGTGCTGTTAAAAACACATCATAAAACACAGGCCCTTCAAGGTGGCCTCCCTGTCTCTGTTATTATATAGCTTTCTTAGCTCGTTTTTAAACATTTACATTTGTTAATCATATACCTTTCTCTACTCCACGCACCAGGATGAAAATTTTGTTCCTAGCACAATGTAAGGAAGAAAAACTTCAAAAAGCTCCTCAACCTCACAGTCATGTACCTTGAAGCAATTTTGGCCTTTATAGGAAGAAAGAAAGAAGAAAGCAAGATGAACATGTATATATCTATTATAGCCCTTAAAGTTTACTGAAACACAGATTCCCAAGAGGGAATTCCATCTTCATAATGATTTTAGTCAAACATTTATACTGCTATAACTTTATATGTTTAATGTTTTTTCCCATTAGTGTTTCTGTGGTTTAGTAAGGAAAATCCAAATATTCTTGATTATGATTGGTGGGTTAAAATTTTTTGTAGCAACATAGTGTATAAAATCCTCTCCAAGTAAGTGCCTTTTTCACACATCTGGAAAGACTCCATTTTTTTATCTGCTGGAGTCTTACAAGGGCAGCTTATTACATAAATAAACAGAAGAATATATGTGGTCATAGAATGACTGAACAGAGTATAATCTTACAAAAACAAACCCTGTCTCAATGCTCCTTTGTTTGTTGCCTTTTGGCGCTATTATCGACTCTCTTGTGTGTACTGTATAATCATTAATGCACCCACTTTCTCCCTAATGTAAAATGCAGCCAGCTGGTGAGCAAAAAATAACACTAAAGCTTGTCTTGCAGCGTACCTTTCTAAAGCTGAATGCACCCTGCGAGTGGGATCCCTTGTTTCCCAAATGAGTCAGGAGCTGCCCGATATTCATGCTGTAGGAGACCTTGCCTAAAGCAGATTTGGGCTGATAGGAGCACCGGAAGTATTTATTACAACTCCACAGAGATGGCTGAAGCACCCATCTCTCTCCATCTCTGCCGTGGTCATGGACAGAAGTATGGTCTGCTGGGACAGTGTTGCAGTCACCCACAGGAAGAAAGTTCTTGAGTGAACACAGAATCACTGTTGGGGTTGGAAGGGACCTCTAGAGATCATCTAGTCCAATCCCCTGCTCCAGCAGGGACACCTAGAGCACGTGGCACAGAGTGGCATCCAC
>JAWLRI010000738.1:1122796-1219496 GCA_034781795.1 Crypturellus tataupa
GCTCCAGCAGGGACACCTAGAGCACGTGGCACAGAGTGGCATCCAGGCGGGTTTGGAAGATCTCTAGAGAAGGAGACTCCACAACCTCTCTGGGCAGTCTGTTCCAGGGCTCTGTCACCCTCACAGGAAGGAAGTTCTTCCTCATGGAGGTGGAACTTCCTGTGTTTCAACTTACACTGGTTGCCTCTGGTCCTGTCACTGGCCACCATGGAGAGTAGCCTGGCCCCATCCTCCCTACAATCACCCCTCAAGTACTTGAACATGTTGATCAAATCTCCTGTCAGGTGGGTTCACCTCCTCTGAGGTGAATACAGTTGAGGGAAAAGTCCTAGAAACAAGAGGAAACCATCTCTCATGTGAATTGAAAGCAATTTGTAATCTTTCAGACCTACTGTGAAAGCCTATATGCGTCCACTCCTGTCACCAAGAAAAAACACTGTCCCTTTGTCCTGTTCAACACACAGCCCAAAGGGCAATGACTTCCTTTCACTCCTATGATGTGAAGGTGTCAAGGCTCTACGACATGAAGGCTGTAAGATCTTGTATCTTCTCGCAGTAAAGAGCCTGGACCACCCTGCAAGCATGGGATGTGCTCACATGCTGGAGAGAGGAGAAATGGTGTGTTAATTAAGGCAAAGGAGCCGGTTTGCTTTCTGTGTCTTCTTGATGTCTCAACAATTCCTATGTAAGAGAGCAAAGCAGAAAGTAAAAGTAAAGCATTTTATGTTTTTGCTTCTAACTATGTATCTTTCCCTGGCCCTAAAAATGATAAGAAAAATAAAAAGGTCCTTACAGAAAATCTGGGATACATTATTGGATGACATTTACTGAAAGCACACTTTCATTTATTAGATACCTCTTTTATGATTCATGATTGCTGTGGTACAGTTCTATCTACCCACCCTGATACAACAAATGCCAGCTACAGAGATAAGTGTTTATCATCTCCTGCACTTCTTAGAAGCCATAGGAAATGGAGGATATGACTTGCCAGGAATCCTTTTGGAACAGAAATCAGGTAAGGTTCAGGAACATTGCTATCATGGTACCATTTAACATTAAAGCAAAGGAGAAAAGATATTGCTTAAGTTCAGTCCTGTCTGCATTTATTTACATGTTGACTAAAAGGATTGATAAAGGATTCCTATAGATAAATGAAGTTCACCCTGAACTCTGAAAATCCAAAACACAAAGCAAGATTATGTGTTGGCATCATCTTTATTTGTTTTTAAAAGTCCTTTGGTACCTGCTGCTAGTAGGACACTTGCTTGAGCTCAGCATGGGGATGGAGAGGAAAAAGGAAGTAATGTTGGTCCTGCGCAAGGCCTGGGGCGCCAACATCATCAGGTAGGAGCTAGAATGTAGAGACGGGAGTACCATGAAACCATGGGAAATGCATGCACGATAATGCAGGACCTTTCCTGTGCAATTGCAAGTGCCATATTTTTACAGCCAACAGCAGGCCATGCTTGACTGGCACCAGATCCAGAAGCGCTAAGGATACAGCCATTGAGGGACAGGAAGTGGGACAGACTGCCTGGCAATGCTCACGGACACCAGCTGTGTAACACGGGGCCATGGGTGCCCGCAGAAGCCATAGATTATTTTTGTTCATCCTAAGAAATTTAAGCCAGTTCAAAAACAGCGAACACACATATACTGAACTCAGTTTTCTGTATTTATAAAGTGGAGACATTTATGGGAGGAGACAGTGTGCTATTTTGCTTCGAATGCTGCAGCTTAAATGCACTAGTCACAGAAAACCACTTCTCATTTCTGAGGAGTTGTGCTGCAAACAGTCTCTCCAGACACAGTTCCACACCAACGTTGTTATTACAATTGGCCACACATCACATTTTATTTTCCATGTTGCACTTGAATCCTCAAATGCTCCTGAACCTATTGCTGTAGGCTGTGAGTCTGGAGAAATTCATGAATGGAGGAGTGGGGACAGGAAACAGTGTGGGGAAAAAGGACAGAAAGAAAAAAACTACAGGCACTAGGAAGCACCAAACTTCCTCAGGGGGTTAGGCCAGGCTTGACATTTCTTACAGAAATAAGGCCATGTTGCAGCAGTGACCACTGTATGGTGGAGATACACTCAGGCTGATTTTGATGGTAACATCAGCAGTCATTTTGCCTCAAAATCATGGGAAATAGCGGGGGCTACAAAACCTCTGGTGCAGTGTGTAGTGACTGCTGAGCTGTGATCTGCTGCTGAGATATTGTCACCAATACCCACAGCTTGGTCATCCCTGTGGCAAACACTCAGGAAATGTGTGGACACATCAAAAATCAAAAATGTGCTTCGCTACACCTCCTTTTGGATACTTCCTGTCATTTTCTGGTGTTTTATTCTTTCCTTTGTACTGTAAGTTCAAGATATGCAAGAAAAGAGATGTAGCTTATTTTGCTTATTCTGTCTCATTTGGTATTTTGCATAAAGCTCCTTAGAAACATATTTCTTTCTCTTAATGCCAAGTCATTCCTTCAAAAAGGCAAGTCAGTAACACAGACATTACCTTACAAACAGTACCAGATTTGTCAAAATTTTGTAAGTAGATTTATGCAAAATGCTCTTGTAGTTTCAGTCTCGGGGCATTCATGCAATCATCTTTTGTTATTTTACTGAGATAATATCTGATGGTTTTGCTTCAGAAGAAAGGAAATTGATATGATTACTTAACTATGATTACTTGAAATTGTTTTGCCCCAAATCATAAGATAACACATTTTCGGTTGAAGTGGGAATATTTTAAAAAATATGTAGTAATACATTTTGTGTGAATAGAAATGCTGTATTTTGAGAAAATGAAAATAATTCTGTCCAGATTTAATGTCTACCATTTAACTGGCATTTACTTCCATTCTATTTTATTTTTAAAGTGAATTAGAAAAAATAAAATATAGGGATTTGGAGTTGATTATCCCTGGATAATGCCTGGAGTTGCATTGATTATCCCTCATTTCTGAAGAAATACGGGTTAATCTGAACTGCTTTTTCAGCATAGTGAAAAAAAATCCGTATGGCATCACTTTGGACCATAATGCAAAAAGCAGAACAGAATATAGAGAAATAAATAGAGATTCAAGACAATTACAAAGACTATGGACAGGATGCTAAAAGCAGGATGCTAAAAAGTGTTCTGGTGCTTTTTTTTTCAAGACACTAGCACTAACGAGTCCTCTACTGTGAATGCCTGTGGCAGAATTGGTCTTTTATCAGCCTAACGTATGGCGATCTTTCTTCCCTAACAACTACTTCGAGTGGAATAAGCTGTCAGAAAGAGCACAGTTTTCCCAGCAGAAATACGGAGCTTTTGCCAAAACAGCTCTGTTTCACACTGTTTGGCTCTGTTTGGCACTTAACCAAAACCCCGCAATAAGCCTTGCTTACGGCAAACAGCCCACAGCTTCATGTCAGCAAAACACGCTGCAAACGGACTCACACGAGATAACCCGACTGCACTGATTTTGTTGCCTGAACAACAACCAAAACAGTTCCCTCCCTTCCTCCCTCCCTCCATCCTCCTCCCCTTTTCCTTCCCGCTATTAGAAACGCAGCAGCCGTCTCGGGCTATAAAAACTTCCAGGCTTTTCATAGCGCGGGTCCCATGGGTGGATGAGCTGCTCCCCGCTCACGTCCCTTCGAAATCTGCCCCCACCCCAGGCCCGGGAGCGTCCGCAGGGCCCCCCCGGGCGCCGCGGCCCCCCACAGCCCCTGGCCACCTGCGAGGGGATGAGTCCTGGCGGGGCTCGGCGCGTTCTGGTCGCCTCCCTGCTTGCCAGATGCAGGGTGTGGGCTCCAAGGAGGTTTTTTTTTAAATAATAATAATAATAATAATAATAATAATAAATGTGTGTTTATGTTGTAGGAACTTTTAAAGACCCTCCCCAGGCTTTGTGTGTTGCATCTGACTGCTAACATTTTCTCACTCGCTAGGGCTGAGGAGAAAATTTTCATCGTACATTTTTTTTGTTTAGTGTTTTTTTTTCTCTATTTTGGAGGGGGGGAAATACAGCTCTTTCGAAATCAAAATGTCATTTGCAAAATCATTCGCTTGAATTTCATTTTGAAAGCGGATCAGGAATAAAAGTCTTGACACAGCTGAAATTTCTGTCCCATTTCAGCATTCTTTTTATGCTGAACCATTTGAGTTTTCCATTCAAAGTAATCTTGAATTCATGTCAATTATTAAATTTTATATGTTATATTCTTATGCCACAAAAACAACAACAACAACAAAAACACAGGTGAAATCAAACACTTTGCTAAATCAAAAAATATTTGTCTCCAAATTTTTTTCAGAAGGAATTTTCAAAACCTAGGATGTTTTATTCTGGACTGAAAATAAATCATATTTCAGCAATAAAATAAAAAAGAATATTGTGACCATTTGCTCATGCAAGGAGAGTGTAAGGTGCAAAAACCTCTGTGGTTATCTGCCTGTGACTAGAACTGCCTGTCCAGTGGGGGAATTTGTAGCACACAACCTGCATCCATTTCCCATCAATGCTAATCTCGGGGTTTAGGCTTTGCAACACTCAGAATTACAGCATTTAATTTTCAGCTGCTGGTCCCTCTCCCCAAGAGCCTATGTTCAATGTTTGGGCATTGAGTCTGCACAAACGACATGAGGGGCACCAAGAGCTGCCCCAAAGCAGTGCCTTGGGGGAATATATCTGCTGGGACAAGGGTAATTTCTTCATCCTTCTCCACTCCTGTTTTTAGAGGGCTACTCTCCCCCACTAGATGATGTTACCCTGCACTGAGGAGTCACATCCCTGAATTCTGCTGGAAAAAAGGACATTATATATGGTCTTCCAGGAGATGAAGGTGGTTGGCGCTTCTTCCAAAGGCACAGTGGCCAATGATGCCCAACTCCCTGAGCTGGGAGCTCCCTCGGGTGCTTCCCATCAGGTCTGAACCTGCAGGAGAGGTGTTTGAACCACAGCCGGCATTTACTCCTTCACAGACTGCCTACAGAGTAAAAATACAGGAAGGAACATCAAACTTTCCTCTTTACCAGATCTAAGCTTTTTTGAGGGCCTATTTAGGCTCAGAAAAAGTTGATTTAAGGCAAGACAGTGAAGCTGCCTTCTGGACTTTTGAAATTATATCAGAAATGCTGGGAGCACAAGAAACAAAGTGCGAATCTCTGCTGATTCAAATGTGGAGCAATATTATATTTTCAGTCTTTATATCCTGCCCTCATCACTCTCCCTTAATTTGGGTCAGATATCGTCTATCCTCTCATTGCTGGAGTGGAAATTGGCTTTAAATTGATTGTGTGCTCTGTCTACATCAACAGAGGAGTGACTGTGCATGAGATATTGATCTGGACTTGGATGGTGCTGGCGAACACTAGGGTTGTGCACACCGGTGATAACTGGGAAGTCACCAGTGAAGACCACATTTGTTATCTGAATTGGCCCCCAGGGACTCCCAGAGACACAAGTGGGTGCTTCCCGAGGAAACTTAACAGGTCCTGCTAAGCAAGCTCCACAGCAGAAAGAAGGGGATAGGAAGTTTGTTGTACACTTTTTCCCCAGAGGATGAAAAGATTCAAATCCAAATTGTTTTCAAGGAAAAATATGTTTGGGAGTATTTGGATGGCCACAGAAGCCAATTTTATAAAGGTTTTAGCATCACTGGAGGAATTATATCTCTGCCTGCAGAGCAGAACTTAATCATCAATTTTGCTTTACAAAGCTTCTTTTCACTGTGTAACAAAACCAGGGAAAACCCTTTAAGAGCTCCCTGAACAGAAAGCAATCCTGAGAGAGAGAAATGTTGTGCCTCATCTCCACAGCAAACCAGGGATGATGACGTGAGCACAGCTCTGGATAATTCTTGTTTAGCAACAACTGCACAATACATAAATGCATGTTTAGTGGCTAGAGACTTACAAAGACAATGATGAATTGTCCATAGTTCCTTGTCCAGAAAACTAGCCAACAAAACTGGTGGGTGATAGAGTTTATCTGAAATGAGCATGGCTAATACCATGAGTCACTGATTAGTTGCTGTGTGCTTCATACAAAGTTAAACAGAAGGAAATTATCATTAAGGATTTTATTCTATCAAAATTAAGAGGCTATTCTTATTGCTATTTAATTTTGAGGACGTAACCTCCATCAATAAGTGAGAAAGTATCTGGCTGTATCATGACTCTCATCCTGGGCTGGTGGGGAAAGTGATACAAGGACCTTCATCCCCCAAGCACTGGCCTCACAGCACCAGCCATCAGCACAAGGCAGCGACTCCCTCGTGTGACGCGCTTTGCACACCTGCACCCACCTGTGCACACGTGTTTGCAGCCCCCCTGCACACCCAGGCGAGCACAGACTTTTCACAAGTAGCTGTGGTCAATGTATTTCTTTACTGAGTGTGAAAAATTCCTATTAAGTCTAACAGATAATGATGATTTTGTATAGGTTGATAATTTTGTCTAAGAGAAGAAAAAATGATACCCCTGATACATAGTGCTTAAAGGGATATACATATATATATAGAGAGAGAAAAAGAGATTTGTTCCTGCTTTGAAAGTGTTCAGCCCCCGTCTCAGCCATCAGACATTTCCACTGCATTACGTTAACATCTTGCCACTTTAACTGGCATAGCTTCTCCGGGTGCCTAAGGTCGCCATCTGTATCACACCTCCCCAGGGCACCTCTCTAAACTCTGTTCGTGCTTTCACCTGGGTGGCAAGTCAGATCCCTTGCAGCAGATCTGCTCCTAATTGAGTCACAAGAGCTAGTGACGTTGTGACAGCTGCTGTTAATGGAGGCTCTCCTTTCACTCAAGTGTCTCTAAATGTCCATTTTATACCCATTACCACACTCGAAGTCCAGGAGCTCAGGCTCAAATGTCGACCCTGAAATGCCTAAATTACTCTTGACCTTAGAGATAGAAAATAAGGCTAGATGAAGCTTTGGTTAGACAAATCTGCTATGACAGTTTATTTGTTGCTGTGACCAGGAAACCCTTTTTGTATGGGTGAGGCCATTCTTCTTGACAGCTCTACCATATCAGCAAACATCCTCTTTGTAGTGAACTGTGAATCAGCCAGGAAATTGCTCCTCAGCAATATCAAAACAGGCTGGTGACAGTGGGATGGTGAGAGACGGGAGCTGAGCACCGCAGGAGGCGCTTGGCGTGCGTGATCCTTGCTGAAACGTGCGTGGTGCTGCATCCTCCTCCACAGCTCGAGGAGCCTAAACTCACCTCCAGACCCAAGAAGTCTCCTTCTGAAGGAGAGTGATCTGGCAGCTCTCCTGGAGTCAGCGAGTATCTGGCTGCACCGTCATTTGGACAGCTTATTTCCCTGTTTGTCTGGGAGCTGGAGATGCAAGACATGCTTCATTAGAAAGGATCACTAGATAGGGATGTGCTTGCTTTTTAAAATTGAAAATAAGCAGCATTCCTGGTACTTTCAAGTGAGTATCAGTTTTCTTTTGAAATCTAACAGAGGCCTGGTAACAATTATCATATTTTAATGATAATCAACAAAGGGAATATCTAAATCACAGCAAGATTTTCAAAAATACTTGGGGGTTCTGGAAACGTACATTTTCAGTGCCTGACTTGCATCAGTTTCCCAGGGTCTGATTTTCAAAGGTTTGAATGTTCAATGCTTCCAGAAAATGAGATGCCTTAAAAACTTGGACCAAAAATGGGAGGCCCTCATGAGTTTGCAGCACTTGGCCGACTATGGTTTATTTGTGTCTGCTCATCTAATTAATTTCCCATTACATGTAGAGCTACCAAATGGACTGTCAGAACTTAATGCTTGTGATCCTGTCACCATCCTCTTGCCAATCCAAAGGGTTCAGATATCATTAGTCAGCTCCTCCTTTCCCCAGGAAATGAGATTGGCCCTAAAATTATGAGATACTCCCTACCCCAATTAAAATTTTGTGTTGGACTAAATGTCTTCCTGAAGCCTCTTATAATCCAGACTATTCTGATTTTTAATTGTTTGGAAGCTGTGTCATTTTCTTCCATTCTTTCACTACTTTGTCCACTTCCATCATTCACATTCTTTTCAGCTTTCTTCGGGGTAGCAAGGACATAAGGATGAGCTTACCAGGGGCCTGCTGGCACCTATGCTCTCTGAACATGTGTGGATCTGAATGAATGTCCACCAGGGGAGTTTTCAGCTCTTTCGCAGATTTCTGCTTCAGTTATCCACCCCTGCCAATGCCATCCTCACCCTTCGGCAGTACCAATTTTACGCCTGAGCACTGTGGTCAGGAAGCAAGGTGCACGGGCCTGAGCACGGGATCAGCACTGACCAGGCAGAAGGTCCTCCCAAAGGACTTACAAACTAAAGGCGAGTCCAGGTTCGTCTTTCTAATAGGAGACAGACACAAACTATCTTAAAGAAAGAATGCAACAATACTGCTCAGAGAGATGAGCAACATATTTAAGATCCTGGTGGTCTAACTGCTCAAAGCCACTGCAGCAGAGAAGGCTTTTCAAGAGGAATCTTTTTGAGGCTTTTAAAGAAGAGATTAATGAGGTTACTTTGCAGGAGTTTACAGGAGCCTTTCCTAACACTGAAGAGTAGCTTTGGGAAATTTCTTCTTGAAATTTCACAAGCAAAGGATGTATTGAATAGAATTGGAAATGGATATTTCCACAGCAAGCAAACACTGATAAACAAAAGTGTTAAAGTTATTGAAGGAATGTGAAAGTGAACACACCAGCACACTAGGACTTCTGTTTTTATGTGCCTGTACTCAGAAAGGCAAGATTTGTAGGCAGAGGTCATATCTTTTATTAAAATGATATATATAACCAAAAACCAACCAACCATCCAACCAAACAAGAGACATGTTTTCATTACTTTCAGGTTTGAAATGAGAACAGCGAGTTTTCACTTGTATCCAGGTTCATCATTAACTGTTCAAGTTACCTGATCAGGTATGAGAAACCGATTTCCAAGCAAAGCTGACAGCAAGTCTAAATCTTATGAGCGAAAGAGAGACAAACATCCTTTCATTAATTAATGAATGGCATTACCTAGTTCCCCCTCCCTTCAAAAAAGAACCCAGAATTATGTAATTGTGCATTTTTATCTTCTTCTGTTCTCAGCAGACCACAGCAATAGCATACTTTAAACAAAAAACTTGTGATAAGTGAAGGTATCCACAACAAAGCTTCACTGTTAGGGTAAGGTGAGGGAATTAACATCTGTGTATTCAGGAAAATCTCATTTCTGCTGAATGTGTTCCATTCCCGAGGATACACTCAAGTGTGTCTAGGACAGAAAAACACTGCAGGGGGGATAGATTCCTGAAAATTTCATTTTTTTTTGTATTCAGTTTTACAAGACTCAAGACTCTTTTTATGGAAGTCTAGAAAGCATCTGTATCCAGTACTCAGAAGGCCAAATTCCTTTAGAGTACAGGACTGGATTTATTACTATATTTGCTTTGAAAAACAAGTTCTGGTGGAGAGCTGACCCCTGCCATTTTATGGCTCACTGGCTCTTTGACAACTCCTTCTGGGTGGTTGCAAGCTAGGACACAAATGTTTCGTCAGGAACTATTTACCTGCTCCCTTGTGGATTCCCTTTCCTTAATGTATCCCTGGCTTTGCATGAAGTGCTGGAAACCCAGCCTAGGAAAGTTTGTAAAGTCATGGGGGAAAAGAAAGTGATTGACTAACAAAAGATCCCAAACAGCTTCTAATTCAGCTCTTTCTGCAAGGGTCACGTACCTGAGGTCTGCTTGAAAGACAGAAAGACCCAACATGTTCCTGGTACCTATCTAATTTTTTTCTTTCTTTTTTTTTTTTTTTCCATGGGTTTTGCATCTGGATGTAAAGCTGACAACAAAGAGGCTTAGAAATTTTCATTCTTATTAGGCTTTTCTGTGCAAACTAAGGAGGTATCCGTCATGCTTGGTAACTTTGCTCTGTTTAGTCAGATTCAGATGAGCCAGATGTTGATAGATTTATGCAAAGCTATTGCCAAATGTAGTGGCAGAAATATACTACTGCATTTAAAAAGAAATAATGACGAGAAAGTCAATAAGATTCATTTATGACTTCATTCTAGATAAATGTTTCCATTACGTGACTAGTCCAGGAACTCTTAAAATTACACTACCCACAATTCATATATTATTTGTGTTGATTTCTCACTTTTCAGTTGTTGTTATTGTGTGAGCTGTTTTGATGAATCAGAAAAGAGTCTAGACTCAAGAAAAAGAAAAAAAAAAGGAGTTTCTGAAAGCTGCTTTCTAGACTGATGGTAGGGAAAGGGGGAGAATTGCTGTGTAGTGAAAGCTGAAGAGTCATAACACCTAGCTTTTTCATTTAGGACTTTTCACCATTCACTGAAGTCCAAGAATGTTGCACTGTGGAAAAGAAACTGGGAAATATCTTCTTTTAGAGATTTTTTGTACTGTTTTGCTAAAGAAAAATCCCATAATAAAATTAAGCCCTCAGTCCATAGAGATTTCCCTCAAGATGCCCAGATTCACGTGGTGCACCAGTTATCTCAGTTGGATTTTGCATAAGGACAATAAGATGTCTTTGCAGAAACACAGGTTGATTTTAACCCCTCAACAATTTGCCATTTTCATACTGTCTCTGAACTTTACCCCAATAACTTCTTTCTGCTAACTAATTAATGTTTACAGGACTAATAAGTTATGCTATTCATCAAATAGCATTGAAGGTACGAATAGCACTTGCTACTAATTTGCTTTTGTATCTCTCAGAATTTCTTAACAACTAGGACAAAAAGTAGAGTAACACTAGATCTCCCACAGCCAAGTTGCCTCCAATGTCACCACGGAACCAGTGGTTATTCTGCAGGGGAAGAGAAACTTTTCTCAGTGAACATGTCTTCAAAATGCATTCAAATCTGGGTGAAGTCATAGTGGAATGTGTCTTCCTTTTCCAAAAAGAAGTATTTCAGCTGAAATACTTTTGACTAGGAGTAAAGCTGTATTCAAAATATTAGCTTTCATATTGGAAAAAGTCATTGGCAATTTGACTCCCTTCTCTATATCTTTGTGTCACACTCTCAGATTGACCCAAACCTTGTAACTCAGACCAGAAAAGACCTTCCAGTGAAAATGCTGTCAACTGCAAGATTATTTTCACATCATCTACCTCAGTTCTCAATCAAATAAAATTACATCCACTTTTTTCAGTCATGTTGTAACTAAAATATCTTTTTCCTTTACTAAGTCAAAAAGAGGTGCATTTTTAATTGTCCAAGTCAATAAATCAGCAAAATTGCCATATTGGTTATTGTTCTTGCAGTAAGGGAATTACATGATATCAAACATGTACAGTTGTTCCAGTACATTCTCATCTTAGGGTACAAACCTTTTTGGTTTTGATCCAATCAAAAGCCAGGGAGATAATTAAAATATATGTCTTGGACATTTTATGATTAATTGTAAAGAGGCCTAGAAATATCAGCTTCATAAATAGCCTTTGCAAGGAATACGTGTTATTAAAATATACTTGTCAATGCCCAGTTCTAATAATGAATGAATAACATTTCCTTGATATATGAGGTGATGGCAAAAGGGAATGATAAGAAAGATGTCATACCTAAAGGATTAAGTTAAGTTGTCTGCGGAGGGCTACGCCGTGCAGAGAGTCTCTCGAAGATGCCCTGCTGCAAAGGAGAGCAGCTGTCATCACTCATCCCCGACCGCCTGGCCGTGCTCCCGTGTGGTCACAACCCCCTGCTCAAGCTGCTTCGTTTAGGATCCCTTCCAGAGGCCAGCTGAATTTCTCCAGCACTTTAGTACGGTCTTTGCCTTGCTCGAAGAGCACCATCATGCTTAGAGGTTTCATTACACTTGTACATTATGCAGGGCAGAGTCCAAGAGACTTGGAAAACAGGCTGATTTTGTTTTCTTAACAGTTTATGAATCTTTGGCCTATATGACTTAATTTCAGATGGATAACTAAAACAGTTATTCTTGTCACATTTATGTTGGTTTTGGAAGAATTAAAATTATCTGACGAGATATGTTAATATAAGTTCTGGCAATGTTTTATAATGTGATCACAATATTGAACACATCATATCTATCTGTTCTCCTTGCAATTAATATGCAAGAGTCCTAGTTACAATGAATAGCACAATTCTATTGATTTTCATGAGACCAATATTTACTTCATGATCAAGGCTGATGCCAGTTCTCCTTAGGTTGAGCTCACAAGTGTCAGACAAATCAGGTTGGGACTGAACTTGCTGGCATTCTGGAACTATAAGCATCCCCCCAGAATATCTCTGGGGAAATATTTCTAGTAACATACAAATAAGATACGGGTAAATAATGGCAGGTGAATTGTCTTCTGTAGTTAAACAGAACAGCGAGACAAATTCTGTATAATTTTTAAAGATTATTATTAAAAATGCTGAAGCATTTCATTTTATTGCTATGAATTATTTTATACATTATTTAAATGAAGTTTTCATTCTTTAAATAACAATATAAAGCCGGGTACTTGATAAATTGTATTTCTGCCCCATTCACTGAGTTGCAGCCTGATTGTTCTCAGCTCCAATTCTGGAAAAGGTACTTTGCTATTAGTTTTGCATAGCATGGGAAAATTGTTTCTACTTTACTTCTGTTTTCTCCGTTACAAACCCAGTCTAAGTGGCTCTCACTGCTGCTTCCTTATTTTTCTCTCCTTTTCCCATCCTGTGCAGTTGCTACCTCTTAAAGGCCCCTACCTTCTCATTGCTGGTTCAACTGTCTGGGCTCCTACTCTGGTTTTGGAATCTGTGAAGTGATCTGAGATAAAAAGGCTATTATTTTAAACCTGAAATATTTCACTGGGCTGATTTTTCACATATGCCGTGGTCCAACAGAAAGAGACAATAGCAAGTGGGAGTCAGTGCCTGGGGGAAGGTGTCCAGTCACTGGCTTTGCTCCCCAGCAGACAACCCAGCTCTGTCTCCAACAAGGGCCAGTGTGGCCACTGGCTCTTCAGGTAAAACACTTTTAATGTAAGTCATCATTTGGGTTCTGTGGGTTTTACTAAAGGAAAAAAAAAAGTGTATCTGCTGATTAAAATGCTGATTAAAATATCAACTGCTTAGCTTGATGCTAAAACAGAGAACTCCCTGAAACTCTGGAAGTGCCCATATGTGACTGTTGTGTCTCTGGTTGGCCCAATAAAAACACATTGACTTGAGAAAAAGGGATTAATGGGCTCATATACAGTGACTTCTATGTGAAGAAGTGTCTTGCAGGGCCCTGATAGGTCAGTATTCAGTATATTCTGGTCTGTTAACATGAATGGATGTTCTTATTACATCAAACTGAAGTGATATGAATGGAGCACAGAGTCTAAGGGTCAATGAAATTTAATACTGCTGTTAAACAACCACCAGGAAGTCAAAAAAGATACAAAAGATCCTAGAATTCCAATTTCTCTGATGACAATCACCTCAAGAAATATAACTATTATTATAGCTATGAAAACAGAAACTCCGTTTCTTATTTTGTTATTGCAAGACCAGAGAAAGTTTTTATTTCATGTATTTACAAAGGAAAATTTGAAAGTGAATGAGTAATAAACTGTGAGGGCTGTAGAAGAGAGAGAAAGGCAATGTACATTTCAAGGGGGAGTTACGAGTATGTCTGTCTGGACATTCATGGGGTGATATGACTGAGCTAGTACACCAGTGACCTTATCGCCATGCAAGGACCATAACCCACAGCAAGGCAGTTCAGACTTTATGTTTTTATTTTATTATTTTATTTTATTTTATTTTATTTTATTTTTCCAGACAGTTATCTATTTTCATCATTTTATTGTTGTAGGATTACCCTTGCCATACATTTACCACAGCTATAGAACAGACAATGTTATGGTGCACGACCTTGAAATATGGTGGTTGTGGAAATGAAAAGACATTTTCCTCCAGGAAAGATATGGATACTTTACACTAATAGATGGTCGGAAGGCATATTTGACTGCTGTGTGGCTTTGTGTTAGGGACATCATGTATACAGAAGCTATGAGTGTTGCAGACTTAGTGCATGTGCGTATGTGTCTACAGAAATGTCTCAATAAAATATATTTGCCTAATACAACAAATGCACAAAAATGCAAACACAAATAAAACATAAGTTGTCCACCTCTTCCTGCAATCTATTTTAGACATTGAACAGTACCATATGTTTTGGAGAGAGAAGAAGGAGTTGTTTAGAAAAATAACTTGCCCTAGAAGAAAGTCACCTGCCAACCCATCATTCATTAAAAACCGATTTATGCACAAAAGACTGAGGATTTCTAACCTTCCAAACTCTTGGATATATTTGTTTTACAATTGTTCTGGTGGACAAAAACAAATCCAAAAACCTTCAATTTTGTTTTATTTTAACAGTGAACATACTAGTTGAGATTACTTTTTGGCGGGAGGATGATCTTGACATACTGTATACAGTTTCTCATTTGTAGGTCATTGCAAGGGCAGCTGGTTTTCTTTGATCAAGCCCCCATCAGATGGCCGGGGACTACATCAACACTGGAGAATAAAGCAGGAGCAAGCAACGTTCTCGGACACTGAACTCAGCTGCCTGTGCTGCTAAATTGTTGGAATGGTTCATGGCACAGAGCTGGCTTGAGCCATTTCCCAAACAAACCCCAGGTATGGTTAGAGATTAGAGCATGCCAAAGACATTTCCCTTTGGTGGAATTTGTGTGCTCCCCTGTTTTGGAAGGTAAGAGTGTTTAATTGTATGGGCTTGAGCCAGATCCACATCAGAGCCACATGGCTCTGGAGAGCCTTAATTTACCATTAATTTACCATTGTAAATACAATCATAGTATCCCCACTGACTCTCTGCATCTGTCTGTTTCTTATCTGTTGCTTTTCAGCTCCCAGACGCTCTGAGGCAAGGACTTTCTCTTTGTTCCCTTTGATCATATAGCACACTAGGATCTTGGTCTATGACTGTGACCCCTTCTGCAGTGCAAATAATAAATCACTCAAAGACTAATTTTGAATAATGTTTCAGACAAGAACAGTATCAAAAGGCAGAGAAGAAAGCAAGCAACCATCTTACCCACAGTAGAAATCATTTGTTCAATTTACTTGGGTTTCCATGGACATTTAATGCTGGTCACAGAAAAAGCAAGTCAAAGAAAATATGGCCAAGTTATGACCATATTTTTCATCTACTGGTATGGTTAGAATTACATCTGGATGCTGTCATGTAAGACTCTTGATGCAGTTGTGAAGAAGCCCCTCCATTTTAAGAGGCTGGAATGAAGGGGCTGACTACCATGGACTTTTCTACTATTGCTTTCATTTTTCTTTCTGACATTATAAACCACAAAATCTTGTAATTACTTCTAAAAGGGAACCTTACGTTCATGCACTGCAACATGGGATTCCAACAGCAGGACAGACACATCTGGACAACTTGGTAACATCCCAAGCTTTGAATTAGCTATTAAATTGGTGACCGTATTTCTTTCCAGTCCATGTGGAAATCTTCAGTCTAGATTTGCAGAGGGCTGGTGTTGACAATTTTGATGCTTTCAGGGCACTCCCAAATATTACAGATGTACTGATGCACCAATTGGAGTTCTGACGTTAATGAAAAAGTATAAATATTACAAACAATCTGATTATATAACTCACAGATAGGATCAAATTCATTTGGGAAGTGTATTTCTGCTGAATTCGAAGAAGTTACACCCCAGCAATAATTTGGCAGGAGAAATATGACTTTGAAGCATACTACAGAGAGAGCAGACTACTGAGAAAACACATTAGTTCTCGAAAGCATACTGGAGGATTAACTCAACCATTTTGTCTGAGGGATAAAAATGCTTTTGCCAGGCCACATGGAGAAAGCTAATTATGTCATGCACTGTGTCAGTGAGGCTCATTTTCTGTTTCAAGAATGTAACCTATTACCTTCCATAGTCAAAAAGGCAATATCCTCTCATTGCGTGGGAAACACCCCAGTAATCACAGGCTCATGAGACCCCATAGCAGGCTATTCCAGGGAATAACAGGGAATAACAGAATTATTTCCTCAAATCAGGCACCCATAAAGTACCATATTCAAAACTGGTCAGGGCTTTTAGACTCTTAAGTTGGTTTTGAATGAATTACACAAGTTTGATTAGATATGAGTTCTTGAGAGGTAGAAAGATAACTTTACTTGCTGAAATGCTGGATGTGCTATTTAAAAACAAAACAAAACAAAACATTTTTTCCCCCAATGGACAATTGTTGTGTGGTTTAAAAAATAAAAGTATATATAAGGACAAATTTAAACAACAACAACAACAAAAAATAAGACAAAGAGCTTGAATACCTATCTTGACCTTCTTCCCCATAACTTTTTTAGCTCCAGCCTCCCATCATGAAAACCAGGAAATTCCAGAAGTGATTGTCCATCCTGAAGAGATAGCACTGTTCCTCGTTCATTTTCCACAACATCCCCTGATGGAATATTAATTAAAGCAGATTTTTCACAGCTACATCTGATGATATCTTGGGGATGTTTCCTCTACACTGAACTGGAAGTAAGATCTGAAATACTGAATGTTCATGATGATTGCTAGTTAGGGATTATTTAAAAGAAACTTGATTTTGCTTCCGTCTGTATCTGCTGATTACATTTGCTGGAGGTCCTTGTCAGTCTAATGACTATGGTGGCAAGGAAGTGAAGTCCATTTAGTTTATAACAAGCATAACAACATTCTCAAAGGGTATATTTTGAAAGAAAACAGGCCATTGTGAGATCAGACACAAACAAGACGACTGTTCAGAGACAGCATTTGCCTTCTTGGTTGTAATGAATATGCCAACATCTAAACTGCAAAACACATGTGGGTCCATAGCAATGTCAAGACAAACAGCTGCCTCAGGCCTGTAGACCAAAAAAAATCACAAGGGAAGTCTTTTTTATTTTTATCCACTTATTTGAAAAATATATTGAAATCAGTTGAATTACAGACGGTGTGCTTTGACCAAAATTTTCCCATCTGTCTAGGAGATCTGGATAACAAGCTCCTAAACTTTAGTAGGGATTGGCAGCAAAAATCTGTGGGACAGCTTTAGAAATCTCAGTTTGAATACATGAGGCAAGCATAGACAATAAAGATATGTTAGGAGACCTTTCTCACCTCCCCAGTGCTAGGCATACAGAACCAACATGACTGTCCTATGAGTTTCAGGCATAGACTGTGATCGTGGTTTTCTGGCTCTTTCTTCTGCCTCATATACTAGATGATTGACACAATTGCTCATTTTAGCTTAGTAGATTGTCCTGGTGGCCTGGATATCCAGACATTATTCTACCTTGCTTCCTATCAGAAGAAATTTATGAATTATCCCTGGAAATCTGCTGCATCAGAAAGGGGCTAAAATCAGACACACGATATATGAGACTGCTATTCAAATAAACTGTGCTTTGCTCAGTGATGTGTGTGCTTTGAGCAGCTGCAGAAGAACTCACCATCCCAAGTGGATTTGTGCAGCCCACACCGAAGCTGAAGATGCCGCAGCCACACCACTGTTGTTACCTGAAGCAGCGGGATTAAAGCTACCTTCAGTGCAAGTAGTCACACCATGTTTCACCATGCAGATATCTGCCAAGGAAGTAATAGCACGTCTCAAAAGTGACTTAACGTGCTGTTTGGTGTTCTAGTTCAGTCAACGAGGGGTGACAAAACTGGCTTTTCTCCAAATCAGAGGAAGGTAAGCACTGGCTCTGCATAGACTGAGCCTTGCCAGGCTATCCGTAGTCTCTTGCCTCCCTGACTGTTTGAGTAAGGCCTTGGCCCATGACCACTTGTTTCCATCTTGTCTGAGCCTTTGTGTTCCTCCTTGTGGAAACCAAGTGGAAGGGGTGGAGAGCTGGGGCACACTTAGATCATTTCCCAGCAGCAGCTCTCTGGGAGCCTGGGATGTGCAGCCAAGGTCTGTCATGTAGCTTCTGTTTAGCAGTGCTCATCCTTAACAACACCATAGCACACTGAGGATTTTTATACCACTTCAAGACCAGTCTTGCTTACCATGTCAATAGCACCGTGGCAAACCCTGTATCTGAAACATACCTTCCACATCAGATGAAGCCCCTTGCCAAACCACATCTGGCTCTTCTATTTATTCCATAGCATTTCTGGCTCAGCAGCTGTTCACCAACTTCCAGTGGGAAGCCAACAAGACAGGGACACATGCTGCAGGCACGTGCAAATAGACCACACTGTGCTTACAGCTACCTTGGGTGACTGGGAACTACAGGCAAAACAGTAGGAGAGACAGGAGAAAGGAGACTGAGTCTATCCCTTCCCAAGGAAACAAAATATATTTAGAGGGCAGTGTGTTACAACATGTAAGTTGTTCTTATAAAATCATAGAATCATTACAGTTGGAAAGTACCTTCAAGATCATCAAATCCAACCACAACCTACCATTTGAATCCAGCAGTTCTCAGTGGTGTATGCCTGGTATATGAATCCAGCTCAAGCATTTGCAGCTATTCCCCTTTCAGCAGGTGAGGAATTCCTCTGCTCTAATTATAGCATGTGGAACCCCAGGATAAAAGCTCATTTTCTGTTCATTTGCATATCACTATGAAGTTCATCTCATTATTGGGGTGGATGTTGCAGAGAACATGGCACTAGCTCTTTATGAGCACAGCTATACCACTACTAGGCTTAAAAATTCAGCTAAGGTCATAATGAAAACATAGTTTTTGAAGTAAGAACTTCAAATGCCAAGGGAAGATTTATTTGAGAGATTAGCATTGTAGTTTTCTCTGGAACTTATTCTTGGGTCTCTACTCATAGGTTAATTTTCTCTCAATTTTGAATGTTTTTTTAGACTGAAGATCAGCTGGTCATGCTGCTGGCTGACTGACACTGAAGTGGTGCTGGCACCACTTCTTTATAAGTCTACCTTGGGATTTATGGACATGCTTAATGTTAATAAGATGTAAGGACATGATTAAAATTCAGCCTGGTTAGACTAGACATAACAGCAGAGTGACAACTCGGTGTTTTATTCATTCCAATGTCTTGATATTGTCAAAGAATCTACAGCAAAAATCATGAGTTCCAAGCAGTAGTCTTTGTACTTGTTTGTTTCTGCTTATTTCTATACTGAGATCCATGAATCTGTTTCTTTTTGGTTCCTTTCTCATCCTAGAAAACAAAAAGGAGCTCCTTATTGCTCTCAATTACATTTCTCATGTTTGTTTTCCAGTCTTCTGAAGTCTCGGAGACTTACCATCCCTGGAGACAGAGTACCAGATGAGGTAAATCAGTACCAGAAACACTACAGAGAGCCTTTGAGATGCTTAGTTGTTGTGTCTTCTCTCATGACCAGGGTCAAAGTAACCACCAAATGTGGGCGTAGGAAGGCACTTACATACATTACCTTCTTTGGTAGAGCTGAGATTTTCACTAATAGTGTCTCTGTGGATCTCATATAGCAGCATTCAGTCCCTGCATGGCTATGGGCAGCTTTGATACCTTCCTACGCTCTTTTCTGCTTTTGGTACATAATGCTTTACCTTATTTTCACCAGCATAAGAATGGAATATCTACAGAGCTATTCCAGATATCTGATAAAATGGGCATCAAATCAATGTCTTTATATAAGTTCTAAGTTTTAGAGCTTAATGCTTATATAGACTGTTGTGATGAATGCGTTAAGAAGTGCAGTTATAAATATTATTATTTTAACATTGATATGAATTATTGGTTGTACTTTTTACACTGACATGCAAAGATTCCAGCCAAACCAATAATACATGCATTTGAAAATCATATCGGAAGAAAGAAATATAAAATAACAGAGAACATTAAAATTTTCCAAGATTATTTAATTCTCAAAGAATTAAATAAGAAACATCAAATGTTTTCCAGATTGCTCAATATCTTTGATCAATTTCAAATCTAACAAATATAGTTTCTTGTTAAGCAGATAGATAACTACTAGTGCTTAGTATGAAACTGTGACTGAAGTCTAGGTTAAGTCAATATTTATTTCATTTGAACAACTTGATTTCCATTTCAGGGTGCTCATGGACAAGATATTTCAATTTCCTTAGAATGCAAGAGGAACTATCTGTTTTTTAGTACAGATCAAAGGTTTTCACAAGTCACAGAAGATTTACAGTGTATAATTGTATAAGCAGATGACATAAAAGAACAGAATCTGTGCTAAAATCTCAGATAAGTTGCAGGTGAGTGAAAGTTCCCTAAATTAACTGACCCCCTTCTTCAACACAGGACACATTGGAGTAACTGAGGATTCTTCCATTTCAGTACTGAAGAAGTTATGTCTCCAAGTGATTGACAGAGGACTAGGACTTAGCTCCATTTTGGTCATGAGAATGTAAAACTCTCTCCTTTTCTTTTTTGCCATTAAAACAATTCATTAAATCTTAAAAGGCAGCAATCCCTCTACTAGGAAATATTTTTATCTGTCTCTGCTCGAGTAAAGGGGGAATCCCACTGATGCTGTGACGCACAGTTAGGACACGTTTTGCAGATTGACAGGGAAGATAATTGTATTGTATGGTGTTGGGCAACTGAGAAAAATAGGTACACACTTAGATGAACCATGAGACAGTTAGACAGTGAGACAGTCAGGCAGATAACAACACAGGCCCTGCAAAACCCTACCCCGACAGGATTTATGCTGCTTCAACTGAGAGTAGAATTAATTGTGCAAATCATCTGCATCTCTGGTGAAGCACGTGGAGCTGCTGGTGTTGAAAGGGCCTCTGAACTAATAAGCACTTAAAACATTTTTTTCAAGCATCTTTCTGATGTCTGCGAATGACCCTTCCTTGTTCCCTCACGCTAGCCGACAGACTGCTGTTAACTCCAAGGCAGTGTTCAAACAGAAGGCATGTCAAGAGGCTCCAAGGAAACGTCTTGCTGTTGCATTTAACATGGTCTTTTCCATTTCTCCAGCTTTTGTGATCCTGACAGTTGTTTGGGCTCAGTTTTCACAGACCGGTGGGGATGAAACTGAGCCTGCCCTTCAGCTGGCAAGCCCAGTGGCTGGGTGGGCCCAGAGGAATGGCCTTTTTTTCCCCTCCCTGCTTAAGCCTCTTGTGAGTAACTCCCTGCAGCTGTCCATAAACATCGCGTTCTGAACGGAGTGAGAGACGGCCGGGGCAGGCCCTGCTCCCCCTGTTTATCGAATGAAAATAAATACGGTTGTCAGACATTGCTGCATTTAGTCAGAGAGCTTCATAACCATGTCAAGCCCCACACCTTTCTCCCCCCTGCTTCTTTTTTTTCTTTAATACTTTACCAGAATTAACTCTCTGGAACCCAAAATATCTCCAAATAACAAGTAAACACACAAGTAAATTTGTCCAATGAACCCAGTCCTAAATTCCTTATAGCCTCTGATATACTGCACCATTTATGGCAATAGAGGAAGATACTTATTGAAAGGCCAAAGTAGAAGACTCTATGTAGGCGAAGGAGCAGCAAGGATGTCTGTCTTTGGAGCCAGAGGGAATTTTGCCTCCTGAGGGGCTATATTCTAAGCTGAGGATGTGCAAAAATGCACAACTTGCAAATCTCATTGCTCCCAAGGAAACCACCTCCTCCAGGCCCCCTCTGGTGCCTTGCCTGATGCTTCTGCAGGAGACTGACATCATCTTGGATCTGTCAAGAGGATGGTTTGTGAACGTATCTCCTCAGTTGTTTGACACTGCTGCTGCCGGGTTGTCTGGAACACCTAAAGAACCTGCTCACACAGGTCTCCTCCAGAGGCACTGGGGGACCAGGCCACCTCTCACTGCTGGCCTCTGGTGCTTTCTCTCTGCCCCATCAGTCATGGTCATGATAGCCCATGATAGCATTTCCTAACCCAGCATGGTCTAATCTAAACAACCTCAAGTCCTTCATTGCCCATTTCATTTTGACAAAAAAGCGCAGCTTTAGCCCGCTGTCGCCCACGGTCCGCCTCAGCCGGCAGATCTGAGAAGGCAGCAGCCTCCCTCAAGGGCATGGTCTCAAGCCAAAGGGATTAGGCTGGGCATAGTGATGTCTTCAGCTGGGGTTAGCCAAAAATGTCTAGCCGCAGATGTATTTTTCAAAGTGTAGGGTGTGAAAGCAAAGTCTAGTTAATTTCAGATCTGTTCTTGCTTTCGCCATGCTCTTTCCAGCTCTTTTGTGTTCTAAGCACTCGTTTTCTCCTGCAACTTTGAAAATAAGATGAGCTGGTTTTGCCCTTGAAGATTTTCTCTCTTTTTTGGCCATTTCCTTGTTTGAATTCTGTAGGACAGAGATCGCATATAGGGCAGAGAATATTTTTCAGATGCACATATGAGGAAGCTTCAAGCATATACTTTTTTTTTCTTATTTATTTAAACATCTCCAGTTGCTGTAAACTATTCCGCTGAATTGAGATCTTCCCTTCCTACAATACAGAGACAGATTCCTAGGTCAGGCTCCTGAGGTCTATTGGATTTACAGTCACTGTCTAACAGCGGACCAAAAAAAAATGCCTACAATAAAAGAAAAAGCATATCACGGGCTACCTAAATTCACTTGAGAAAGACACTTTAATACTCAGGTTTCACGTCCCCATTAGTTCTTTTCCATAGAGCTCTTTGAAAATGTGCTGTCACGTTAGAATTCAAATAGAAATAAAACCTTGAAGGTACTTTCATGATATAAAGCAGTGCCAAAACTTTGCTTCTCAGGTTACAAATACAAGCTTTTACACAAGCCCTGTATGTGTTACATGCCCAGGAAAACCACAATCCCTGTTGAGCAAAATGAATTTAAAACTAATGTACCACCATGGAGTGTTTTCCCTTGAGACAATGCCATAGTTTGATGAACTGTCACTGCTGAAGACATTCCAGTTGGTCCTAGCACGGAGGATCTGTTCTGCTTACTCTTACGGCTGAGCAAGCCCTTGGGGGCTCCATGTGTACATCTCTGTCAAGAATTCTTGCTGTGAATCTTCAGTGCCTTGGTTGTCTTCATACATAGACACAGTTAATTATATATATAATGTGTGTACATATATATACATATATATATATACATACATATGTGTAAAAGAGGGTTCTGAGCTTGATGGGACATCTTTCTTGCAGCTGTCACACAATTAATGGAAAATAATAACAAATAAGGCAATAGACTGATTGGAATTAGGAGATTAAATGGGATAGTTTAATTGTGAATTTACTGTGTTGTCACATAGTCTGGAAGGAAAATCCAGAAATCCTTGGATCAAATCCCTTTAGGGTGCTGTAATTTTCTCACATTTTTGAAACACTGGTTAAATGTGTTTTTAAGAGTGGATATTTGGAGTGCTTTATTTCACCATCTCAGTAATGTTATTTTTAATGTTACTTTATTTTTTCTTTGGTGTGTGTAACTTCCTACGTTTTTATATATGTCCAACTGTCAAAACAAAACAAAACAAACAGACCCTCAGAAACTCTATTGTTTGACAGCATTTGACACATGCCCAGGACAGCAGCAAGGTTGGAAACATTGAATCATAAACCAAAACAAAGTCCCAAATAACTGATAGTAGTAATAGATCCTGCAAAGACCCTGTTATCACAAATAGATCCTCCAGGGCAGACCCTGCTTTATAGTTCAGTCTCTAGAGCCAAGCCCATGATGCAGCTGCCCAAACCTGGCAATTACAAGAAATGTTTTTCCAGGCTGTCACATGGAGCACAGTTTACTGCTTGAATCTTCAGAGGATTTAACTGAGGAACTTTTATAAGTTCTACCACATATCATTGATACCAGCATCAATTTTCACGTCAAACAATGTGTCTTCACCTTGAGAAAATTGGTGGATTTTTCAAAATCAGGCCTTTGTTACAATGAACGGAGACACTAGAATGTCTCATAAAGTTGCAATCCTTGCATCTTAAACAAGAAAAAGTCTAAGTTGTTTTCCTTGTCATATATTCTTAGAACATATATTTATTTTTATGAAATAATTGCAGCACCAGCAATAGACATTATCATGATCAGACTGTAGCAGACACCCTGAATGGAAAAAAGAACTCCAACTATTAATATGTGATGAGATTTAGACAGTTATAAATAGGTAGGAATTGTTAGCTTTGCTAAAAGGAGGTGTGAGCTTCCAGTTTTGTCATTATATTTTCACTGTATTTGAGTGAATATAGAACTGTGATTAGGGAGATGATACAAAGTTTAAGGTCATTTCTTTCTCTCTAAATGAGAGTGCAAAGCATTGACTTGGAACAAAAGCAAGTCGGTGTTCCCTGAGCATCTTCCTGCTGTAGTCTTTGTTCTTCTCAGTGTGCAAGCCACTTTGAAGGCTCATTTTACTACAAAGGAGTTTGTGAGAAGAGTAGCCCAGAGGACTGTACAACGGTGATTAGTCTTTGTAAACTCCCAGAGCCTTTGTGCCAGACCTTCAGCATGACAGTTCACATGGGTTAGGAGTTCACTCTCCCTTAATTAATCCCAGATTTTGTTCATACGGCACACGTCGTTGGTGGCAGCACTTCCAAGCAGGACTGCATAGGTATGAAACCAGATAACAATGGCTTCATTTTTCTTGGTGATTTCCTGTAAAGCAGGCCTTAGCTTAGGAAAAAAAAAAAAAAAAAAAAAAATCCCCCCCCCCAAACCAAACCAAACCCAATACCAACAAACAAACAAACAAACAAATAAAAAAGCCACAACCAGTCAAGGAACGCAACACCAAATTAAAGCTATCTTTTTCTGGAATCAATACCAAAATAAGTGGTCTCATCGCAGATGTCCTCTCTAAGTGTTATTTACAAGATCCAGACTCACAGATTATCAGAAATGCCTACAGGCAACATAGTACCAAGCTCTGAATGGAGCCAAGCACTGGAGATGATAAGCACTAATTTGCTGACTGGTTCTGATATAGACTTGTACATTGCAGGCATCTAAATGTGAAGTAACTACCACCTTTGCTGGTTACTTAAGCCATATAAATTTTATTTTCTAAAACTTGCAAAGTTACCTTTACAAAAATGCCTTTAGATTAAAGATGTAGAAATATAACTGTTTAATTTGGGGATTAGTTTAGGAAATGCTGATTAATTTCATGATGATGCTAATGTCGTCATTCACATAACTCCAGAGACAACAAACTGGCTGCCATTACATTTACTCTTGTTATGTGTTGTGCATATAATATCACATCCTAGAACATGTGAGCATTGAGCTATCAGGATATAGGAAGTTTATGCAAGTCCTGAGTGTTTGAGGACATCTCTGCAGGAATGCAGATCTTGATAATGGAAAGGTTTAGGTGGCGTATATATAGATATTTAAATGTTTCAAAGTAGGGCACATGGTTATGGATCCTTTTCTTTGGGCACAAAGAATCTCTTTTTCTCTCAAGGAGAAAATCTTACGCTTTGGTCTAAGCTACACTTTTGTGTAAGACAGTGGATTGAGCTCCTCAGTGAATGACTTTCATAGGTTTCCCCATATTTCCTCAGTCGGCCCACTATATCCTAAAATGAGAAGATAGATAAACTGTGTTAGGTCTGCTGAAGCTGGTTTTTATGTTACCTTATCTGTCCTCCTGAATAATTAATGAAATTACACAATGGGCATTAGTTAAACCATTTAGCCTACTACTGCTGGATGCTTAGATGCTAAGGCTACATCCCCCCCTCAAAAAAAATAATTGTGGTCAGGACAATTTTCTGGCACTGGGTCACCTGCCATGGAGCATTGCCAGAGTTAATAATATTAAATTCTTAAATTCTATCAAATTCTGCATTAGTATGTTAAAATCCCTTGCTCTGCAAAGCAGAGTGACTGCCTGTTGGGAATGGCCACCTGCTGATCTCTGTTTCATGCCTGAAAGCAGTTTGAGATACTGCTGACACAGGCCAGAAACTTCTCTAACAATGTAAAAAGTATAGAAGATTGACCTGTAGTGTCTATACTTCATCGAATTTATGGCTACAAACGTAGCCTGTAGAGATAAGGGCAACATAAGGATGCGCAGAGACTACAAAGGATATCTCCTGGTGACTGGGTAGGGGCAGTCAATGCAAGTTAATTCACTGAGTTATCTGTAAACCCATATCAGCTCTACATTTAATGAAGTATGCCATCATAGTAAATATTTTATTCAGTAAAGCAGTAATTTATTATTTCCTAATTATTCCACAGGTATTTTTAAAGTAAACTTTCCTTAGGTTCAAGAAGAAGAAATGTGGCATTAAAGAAAAAGGCATGTTCCAATGACACAAGTACATATCAATGCATTGAAAGTATGGATTAGCTTCACTCAGATTAGATGCAATTACAGACGTTAGGATTAGTGAGCTGAGAGGTTCTGTCCAAACATTTGAATTATGTATGAAAGTTGAGATTTAATTTACAGTCTTTTTACAAACCCTTTTCTGCACCTTATATCAGGCACATTTTGTCTGCATGAGCTTTTAGATTGCTTTTAGTTTGGGAAAAATAGGGAAAAGGTTCATATTTGCATTTATACAGTGCCTTACTGAAAGCATGAGATAGTATATGCATAACAACATCAAATAAGCTTTTGCTACACAGTACTTTATGCACAATATATGCTCTTTTTCTTCTTAAGCACGAGATATGTAACAATTCTTTATGAGTCTACTATTTTCAAAGGAGGTAAGAAAATGCACTAAAACAGGCAAATACTGTATTTTATCTGGCCATGTGTTGCAGATCAAAAAAGACTGAGTTAAACCCTGTAAAGTTAAACCTTTACTTCTTCAAACAAAAACAGAATTTTCCTTCTGAGTCAATTACATCAAGTTTGCTGTGTAATGTTATCACTAATAATGATTGTGTGTTAGCAAGAGAGGCCGTGAAAGGGCTCGAGCAACAGAAACTTCTGAGGTTTCGGTTGTTAAACATCTGTTAAAATCCCAAAACAGCACAAAGAAGGAAAAAGAAAGAAAGAAAGGAAGAAAGAGATATGTAGAAAAAGAAGGAAGGAAGGAGAGGGAGAGAATGAGGGAAGAAGGCTGGAGAGTGGGAAGAAAGGTAGAAAGGAAGGAAAGCTCATTGTCTGGTTTAATATAGAGGCCCAAATTGAAAGCAGCAAAAAGAATGAAGAGACCAGGATTTAGGGAGTAGAGATGAAAGTAAAAGAAAAGACAAACATACACAGCTAAGGCCAGAGTGCAAGTCCTTTCAAGTCCTCATTAACCCCACAGTAAAGAGGTTCCTTGTGAGCATTTAGCCTTTTCATTGAGCTCTGCTTTTTCAGAGACAAATGTCAGCTGTGAAACATGTTTGGACTCAACAGCAACCCTCTAAAACCCCCTTTATATAGTACAAGCCAAATCCTGCACTATGTTTTAGTTACATGAGCAGACACACTAATGTGAACATTATGATATTAAACCAGCATGTGGATGTGAGAATCACACCCGTGTCGGCACAAGCAGCTCTGCGAGACCTGGGAAATGAACGTTTCACTGCTGCAACCCAAATGCCAACGTCACTGGCGAAGCACAACTGTGAGAGTGAAGGATGTACCAGGTTTTTCCAGGCTTTTGGCTCTGAAAACCCCATGGGAGAATGAGACTCCCTCATTCATCACGAGGGCCTTGAGGACGCTGTCGCCAAAAGGGACTCACAGACTCCGCAATCCAGGAGAATGCCTCTGTTCCCAGCCTAGGGTCAGCATCCACGCGAGCTACCAGGCACTAACCACGTGCTTAAGCATATTCTTAACTTTTAAATTCATGAGTAATCCTATTAACTTCGGTACGGCTGCTCGCGTGCCTGAAGTCAAGGTTTAGAAAGACTGGGGTCTGTTGAAAGTCTTGAAGAAAAGATCCCTAATAGAGTCTGAAGCCCTCTGAATTCGCAAAGCCCCTTCCCAGGGAAGATTTTCAAAAAGCTCTGCAGATAGGTTTGATATAGGGTGTTATATGCTTTAAGAAGGACAAACCCAGAGTGATATATATAAGAGCTCATGGAAACTCTTAAGAGGTTTTGTTTACTAGAAGTTCTTTCCTTGCCAATAGTAGTTAGTTTGTTCATTCTTCATTTATTCATGCTAAAGAAAAAAAAATCAAAACCAAAAGAGAGCCAATTGTTTAGCAAGGTCAACTGTATCTCAGGATAAACTGTGAATTACTTAAATAACAAGACATGTCACAAAATGACATCAGTGCCTCTTTTCAGTCCCACCCAATGATAATGAGAAGCTATTTGAACAGTTTCAGCAGTGCAAAATAAACAAAGATTTTTGTGTAGACCCTATAGAGAGCTTTATCCAGCAAATGTATTCTGCCAAACAGCCCTTATTTGAGCTAGAAATCCCACTGATATTTCCCTATTCAGCAAGTAAGGAATGTTTGGATCACTCCAGTAATGAGCATTTACAGGATCAGGTTAAAGAAATCAGTCCAAATTTCTCCTGTTTTTCCTGACTGTCACCACACAGAAGACAGCTGTCATCTCCACATGTTGTTTAAGTGGGAATGAGATACCATTTGTGCAGTAGGAGGGAGGAAAAGGCAAGAAGGGAGAAATTCTGCACAATTCAGCTCTTACCACTGCTTCCTAATTATTTTATTAGCAAATGATATAGAGAGGGAGAACAACAGGGAACAATAAAACCTTCCCAAGAGAAAGGTGAGGAAAATGTTATCTGTAAGGAGAAAAATGTAGGCAGTAGACTTGGAAGAATAGTTTTCAAGGAAACCCCTTCTTACAGATGCCTGTAAATGAAACCTGACCCTGAAGTGGAAGCACATGTGTTCACAGAGCAGCGCTGATGTAACCGTGCGTGGAGCTGGGCCCCGTGCCGGAGCCCGCGTCTCTGCACGGGCCGGGCGGGTGTGCGGCGGGCGGCGACGGAGCGGTGCAGGAGGGAGCTCTGCTACAGCCGGTGACGCAGGTAGTTTGGCTACTGCTCGCACTGGAGTCCACACCAACATGAGAAGGTCATAGTATAGGATGGACTTACGGTAAAACATCCTTCCCCATCCTTAAAAAAAAAAAAAAAAAAAAAAGAGTTGATTACTGCAAAACAGGTTTGGGGATAGATTTTCAACAATGGCTGTGGTCTTAGTGGTGTTTTAAGAGAAAGCTATGGGAACAGGGTGTCTGTAGGCATCTTATGAGTGTATTTACACTTGTCCCTATCCCTGGAACGTCCAGTCCCATGGGAGATACCTCCCAGATATCCTTGCAAAGACCCTTCTCCGTTGTAAGTACTGCTGGGACTGAGCACTGACATTTCTCAATGATTGTCACCAGCCAGGGCAGACCTGCTCTCAACAGCAAGGGTGGACAGTCGTGGTCAGCGTTTGATACCTCGGAGGTGTTGGACCATGGGTGGGAGAGGTCAGCAGAGGAGGATGCAAGCAGGAGTCACACAGGGAGCAAGGCAAGGAGATGCACTCCGAACAAGTGGCCCTTTGGCCACCACAACTCACAGTGAACGTTGTCTTATCGCTGAGTAAGTGACTGCACATCCCAGGCTGGGATGGGGCAGGCTGCCTTTTTCCTGTCCTCACAGTTCAGACAGTCAGTAGCATCCATCCACGCTATAACATACGATTTCTGGCACGTGAATATGTCCTTTCTACTTACTTTACTCTCTGTTTTCAGATTTTAACGCTTAAGACAAACAAGTTTGTTATCTTTCAGGTTCACCAGCATTCACTGGTGACTGTTGGGATTGTGGAGGTTTCCACTGTCATAAAGGCAAAAGCAAGGCTTGCCGCAATGAAAAGGTTAAGTGATGTCAGCACGTTTTGGAGAGAGATCATAGAAAGGAGGAGTATGTGGTTACAGCAAACAACAGAGACAAAATGTCCAAGCTCTTTCCCCTGCAATCCTCTTGAGCGAGTCAGGGGGAGCCACTTCTGCTCTCTGCTGCATTATTTCTGCTATCTCATTATATGTCCAGTGATATCCTTGTGGTCAGGTTGCTCTGGATGCTGCACATGCAACGCGAAAGGCTTGTGCAATTTGAGTGAAGAGGAAGGAAGGAAGATGGATGTAACAGACAGAGAGGAAAGATATAGATACCACTCTGGATTAAAGTAACCAGCGGAGAGCAAAGGCCGCCAGCTGCCTCCAAGCATTTCAGGAGAGGTGAGTTTTAAAGAGGCAATACAACAGATTGCGGGAACTGATGGGAGAACATCTCGTGCCTAAAATGCAACAAACTTTTTAGGGTAAAGGAGGCTAATGGTCAGTAAAATGTGGAAAAGCAGGGATGGGAATTGACAGTTTCATACTAATGGTCATGGCTATATATTGTTTTCTAGTTCCAGATACAATGGCTGAAGCTATTACACATCAAAGCTGTCTTCCCTGCTCCTCACTTCATACCTCATCTAGGATATCACCTTTCCAGAATAACTTGTTGAATTGCTTCTTAAATTATTGTAATCAAAATGAACTTTCCTAGCAGAGGTCTGTTATTTAAGTTCTAGTCTAAACTAGCCTGACTTGATTTAAGTAAAATGGATTAGGGAGTGAGCTATAAGTCATTTAGCTGGTGAAACTGAGGAAGCGGCAACCTTTGATGAAGAGGTAGCTGGGAGAGTTTGGGGTTGGTAAATCTTACGCTGGTAGACCTAGAAAGCATGGGTCTATGGTCCAAGAGTGGGCAGGTAGATATGAAAAATAACATTTAGAGCCTAAGATAAGCAGGTAGGAAGATAATATTAAACTAGTGGCACGAAAATGATTAAGGCTTTACTGGACTTCTTCAGCTGGAAAGCACCAAACAATTGCAAAGCATTATTATCCCATTATCCTAAGAGCTCACTCAACACATAAGGAAAAATGAATAGTTCACTTTGTACATTTAATTCAGTCATTTGCCTGTTTACATTGAAACCTGGCTGCCTTAACTCCCCAAATGTTTAGTATCAAGTAGGTTCAAAGAAAGTATAACTTCTCAGCAATGAATTTCCTGACTTTGCTATTTCTGTTTAGAAAAGATGATAAAATGGATTGCAATGTTTTACAGAATTCCACTATTTATTACATATTGAAGCTATTGGCCTAGCATTTTAGAAAGATTTACAGGTTTTTGTCTTCAGATGTCACATAACAACTGCGAGACTAATCTCAATGAAAGATGCTAATTTGCCAAAGTAGTTTCACAACTGTCTAGAGTTTTAAACCTTTCACACCGGAATTCAGCTTTACAGGGCCTACAGATTATGGGAATAAAGAAGAAAAAAGGAAGTATGTCAGCCAGCTAAATCATTTGTACAATGATTAGATGAAAAGACTACAGTGAACCTTAAGTTGCTGAAACAAAACATGGCAGGAAATAGAAAAGCAATAAACAATATTGCAGCGGTTGTTGAAGACTAGGGACAAGGTGGTGTTACCAGGCGCTAAGCCTAAAGGGGGACTCTATCTAGCAACAGAAGCATAGTTTCTCTTACACCACACTAGCGTAGGAGCTTTATGGTTCCAAAGCAGATTTCTCTGCATTTACAAAGTACATTTCCCTTTTGGTTCGTCTTTCTTCACATGTCCTTGGCTTCCTAAGGCCACGACAGCTCCATTCCTTCAGGATGAGAGAATGGGAACAGCCCCTTGTTACTGGGTGCATGAGCTTCTGCTCTCCTCCCCCTGTGCCAGAACTGAGCTGACAGCAATCAGAGGTGCTAGAGTTTGCAGGTCCCTTGCTATTGCAAGCACTGACAGGCAACACTTACAGCCCATTCTCACCTTGTTTCTCTGGAGCACCTGAGCGACTGCTGACTTCTACTCCCAAATGTCACGACTTTCTTGAATGCTCTACCGACCTTCAGACGGTTCGTGACCCTAACAGAGAATCACTGGACCACATCTGTAAAATGCTATTATTTTTGCATGATGGAATATTCCTATGTATTGTAGTATACTGATATCTGCAGTTGTCAGGCACTGGGGATAGACTTCTATGACCCTGCTACTACATACTCTGGTATCCCAGGGAATACATCTCTCTGGTCACTGGTCACAGGTGCTGTAAACAGCTTGTCACTCTAGAAAAAAGAAAACCTTTTCTGCATGTTTCAGTTTCACCTGCAGGAGCAGAGCAACCTCAGTGTGAAAGGGGAAAGGAGGAGAGTGACCCCAGCACATGATGCACAAACATCTGCACCACATCGTCTAGTGCTAACTGGAAAGCTACAGCCCCCCAGCTCCTACAGGCTTCTGCACTTGCCTGATGTCTGGCTGAACGCTCCCATGCAGACAGGGACGGGGTGATGCTGTTGAAGGGGCAGAGCCCTGGAGCACTTACCATTAAAATTTTCTATTTGGAGATTAGTTTGTGTCAAATGAAAAATAGAAAGGTAACAAACCCGTAAGAGATTAGTATCCATCTGCAAAGGGATCTGATGGTAAAGAGTAAGAGAAGGAGAGAGCATAAAACCGGTTCATGTCTGATATAGTAAGCCTAGAAATATTTTTTTGGATACAGGTCTGAAAGCCATGCACATGCAGGTTACCTCATGTAATAGGTCGGCACCCTAAATTGTTTCTTTGATGTAATCATTCAAAGATAATCTAAGGAGAGATAAATAAGTCCTCCATAGGATATCTATAGAGTAATAGACAGAGAAAATGCCAATTTACTCCTGAGAGCGATTCAACATATAAAAGGAATGATAGTAGGAGAAAGTTTTCACATAAAGGTGTCTGTTTGGATTTACAGATCTCAGTATAACTGGGGAAGCATCGTATTATAGCAACAGATTTTGGACTCAGTCTTGTGCCATTCAAGTCCATGGAGCGGTATCAAGTCCTAGGAGGACATTCGGACGAGGCTTGCAGATGAGGCAAGGCAGTCAGCTTGGATTTGGTCCCAGCTTGACCTCCCTGCTTGATTTCAAGCAGCCTGTGAAAAAACATTTACTACAGTAACAGCAAACAAGGGAGTCTCTGTAAGGTGTAAAGCCTAGATGCTAATTACAAACATATGTAAATTAAAATCATTTAGGTTAATTTCTTGGTACCGAATTCAGTTACTAAGTGCTTATTTCAGAGTGCTCATTCCATGCCTTGAACTGCAGCTTTGTCCAGCTCTTCAGTGGCAAAAAGCAATTTAGCATAATCCTTCTACTGTAATGTCCATTTTTTCCACAAAGATTACAGATGACACCAAAAGACTCTTTTCTAAAGACGGCTTACTGCTTTGCAAAACTGGCCACTGTGTGTTTAACTGGCCTAGACTGACTGCTGTAGAATGCAACAAAATCTCACATTTGGGAGGATGCGATGGAGGAGTCCTAGACAACCAAACAATCCTTGTTTGCCAAACAATGTGTGTGAGGCTTAAAAGATGATGAATTTGAAACACGTTTCCCACTTTACAACAATTGGAAAATACCTTTCAATCAAATGAATAATCAAACTCACTTCCCGAAACCAGTCAAGCTGATTATCAGCTAGCTTAAATCATTCTAATGCTACTTGCATGAATGTAACTGCACCCACCAGCTGATATCATCTGAGAATCTCGTCCAGTAATTTGCGTAAGGGAGAGTGTAAGATAATGATGGGAGACCTTTAATTTTTTGGCACAGAGGTCTAGCCATTAATCTTGTTGGAGTCAGTTCCCTTACCTCTTGTATTGCGCTGGACATTTATTTTTTCTCACGGTATTTTTGCCTCTGTGTTTGCCTCCTGAAGTCTAGATGCCAAAAGAGGCATACAAATTATTTACCTCAGAATTGTTGCTAGTTTTACCCCAACTGTTCAGCTATTGTTGCTGAGAAGCTGTATTCCTTTAGGAAAAGGGAAGAAAGTGTTATTTATTTAGATATTAAACAATAGAGTGTCTTGAATATACTGACAGATCTAGATAGACCTTGACATGATTCTTACAAGGGAACTTGATAGGTGAACTATTCTTGTCAGGTATATAAAGGGGGTTTTAATAGTCGGGTATATAAAGGTGGTTTTAATAAAAATTTTCCTGTGGCTTTCATACATCTGAATTTAAATTAGTGAAATTTCAAGCTCTATAAGGAAAGCAAAAATTACTGTTATGTCACAACTTTAACAAAGCTTTTTGAAAGAACATCTCAGTCTCACTGTAAATATGGAAATTTCAAAGCTATTTTATTTTGGGAATTGTTGCAGGTTTTTCATTCTCCTTTCAATGGTGGATGGTGAAATTATTTACATGACCTTCTATTCCTACTCCAAGGAAGATGTGCAACTTTTCAGCATAAAGCTGGAAGATGTGACTTTACAAGTGTGACCCTTCCCCTTTGGTAAGTTAGGCTAACTCTGAATCAGTTCCTTTGGCCTTTTAAGCTTGTACAAGTAGGAAAGACCATAATTTAAGTGCAGGGGAACGTTTCCTTGAAGCATAAGATATGTGTATCATACACAGGCAGCAACTGACCACCCAGATCTCTTGGAGTTCATCCACTCTGCAGTTCCCAGAGTGTTAGCAAAGTGTTTTCAATATGTTTTTATTTTTTAAGTCATTGCTGCTACTAAGTTTGTGCAGTTGCTCTGGGAAGGAAGTGATGTGGTTTAAGCTGTTTTCAAAAAGCTTAGCTTGGTTTTGTCCACACCAGCTGGCCTAAGCGTTTCACTCAGATTCAATCATACATGCATGTCCAGTTGTGAGATCAGTTGAGACTGTAGGAATTTAAGGGCAAGGATCAAATCAAGCTGGCTTGGTGTAAGCTTTGAAAAATGGCTGAGTTTATGTTCTGCCCATGCTATGATTCAGCTTGCTCAAAATGCAAGGATATAAAATGGGGATAACGATACGTTTACCCTACAGAAAGTGGTTGAGGATGCTGACTTGCACGCGCAGCAGGGTGCAGCGCAGCAGTCACTGCCTCCCTCTGCTGCCTTCCTTCGCTCTGCAGCTTGGGAGGTTGAGGTACGGCCCAAAGTTGCACCTAAACGATGCAGGGTTACAGGCCTGGGTGCTGGTCCAGCCAGGTGACAAGTTCAATTTCTTCAGAGTGACAAGTTCAATTTCTTCATAGTTCTTCATGATTCACCAGCTCTTTCCACAAACGATGGCAACATCGAAGCATGAGGCTCCTAGGGAGACCGTGACCATCGCAGCTATTGCTGTTCCATCAGCCATGTCCATGTGTCAACACCTGAACTCTTCTCTGGGCATAGCGAGCTCCAGCGGGAGCAGATGGGGCTGAACGTCCAGCTCTGGCCAGCAGTACCAACAAGTTGAAAGGTGCCGAGGAGCTTCCACAGCTTGTTGCTCCTGCAACTTGGGCAACGGGGCAGGCAGAGGGAGCTGCACAACCGCCAATGTTGGGCCTGCTGGCTTCATCCGGGCACCTTGCAGGGCTACCAGCTCTGCACTGGGCCAAGGCTGGGCCTGTCCTGTCCTCCTGCCCCAGCCATGGGGTGATGGCGTGAGGAGGAGTGGAGAAAGCATCTGCAATGGTGTAAGGTCTCCTAACACCCCATTTCAGATCATCGGACCTTGTTATTAGTCTTCAGACACTGTCCTTACTCCATGGAAAACCCAAGCTGTGCATTATCTGTTTCCTGCTCTGAGCGGGACTCTCCATGAACTGTCAGAATGTTATCATTACTGTTTAATAACTGCACTCACTGGTAATTTTCAAGGACTGGACACTTAGAATGAGCAAGTAGTTTTCTTCTTATATTTATGGGAACGATTTCAGGTTCACATACATGAGGACTGAGAAGACAAAGCAGCAAAACACCCTCTTGCCTTAACTCGTTAGGGCAAGTTTGAGGGATTCTTATTTCCTTTCAGATTATGAACAAAATGCAAAGCAAAAGAAAAAGAAAGAAAGGGAAAAAAAACCAAACTGTATCTCTCAGTTCCAAACAAGCACCTACTTTAATGGCAGTGCTTATAAAAACAATATTATGTTAAATAATTTAGTGTGTTTTATTTAATAAAAAGGAAAAAGGAAGATGAAATAGGGCATTGAGGAAAATCCTCTTTGTTTATTTTTGTCTCTGTAGTGGTTCATTTTACCCACCAGTGTTTTTTCTTCATTGCAAGCCCCCCTTCTCTCCTGATTGAAAACAGACTCTAATAAAAATGGTTTAAGATCACAGTGATAACTTCAATTCAAGAACATGAATAAAAGGCACCCTTGGAGGAAAGGCCCCATCTGCTCACATATGATGTTAGGAAGGGAGTGCATAATGCGGAGTAGTGATTGCTACCAGGTGTAAGATTACCCAGGTCCTCCACGTATGGTTTCTAATCTATATGGCCACTTAATAAAAAGGGGGGGGATTCAAGGATCCTATAAAACAGGTCCTATGTTTTACATTTGACCTCTTCCTGAACATCAACCTTATTAAAAACAAATAAAAAAAATGTCCAGGATGGAAGCTGTAGTTTGATCTGGAGCTTATGGAGGCTGACAGCAAACCCTCCACTGCTTTTAGCAGGGCTGGAGCTGGCCTTTGCTTCATTCAGAAAGAAACCCTTATCAGGCTGCCTTGCAAAGATCACTCCACAAGTGGTTTCTATTTCATTTTATTCTAATCGTCTCACAGAAATACATTTTTCACCAAATTGAAAGCTTGTCTTCCCTGAAGCCCTGGAAAGGATTAGACAGCATTACATCAGACATGTGAAACAGTAAATTGTGAGCTTGGAAGGAGCACTTCAAAGCATGGTTATGTGAAGCTTCGAATGCCCAGGCGAAGCAGCAGAGGTGAAACAATCACAGTCTCTGCAACAGAGAGCAGCGACTCAGACAGTGTTAGCTCCTAATCTCTTTATTTTCATCTAACATGTATTATGATGGGGTTTAAAATCCATGTTTGATATAATGTCAAACATATAGCAAAGGACCCAGACTCAAATACAAAATGTGAGCAAGATAAAGGCAGCTGTGAGCAGAGGTGCACAGCTCTGTGCGCATGTTTTTATCATTTCAGTGACTGCAGCTGATGGAGGCATAATTTTGCTTAACCAAAATAGCTAAATCAGAAGTAAGTATCTACTGTAGACATAAATGCACCTATATAAAAGAAGGCTTTATTTTCTAGAGTTTACTCATTTGAATTCATAGGAGTATCTTACGCTAGAATAGTTACTCTTTTGTCTACCTAAGGCCTCTTGGTAGGAGTCAGAGGTAAGGGTTTGCACTGCATTAATTGTAATATATTGTATTAATTATAGCTGGCTAAGGGCTTCTGTTTATTTGCACCAAACAGGTGCCACTTTAACTGCGTGGGGATGACTCTCTTGCCTGTAAATAAGGCTATAGTGAGCTAGTAGTAGGGAGTACAAATCACTGGGTGCCAAGCTGCTATCAGGAGGCAAAAATTCCATTTGTGCTCAAGGAAAAGCTTGCTTTGGGGGTGGGCTGCAATGAGAGGAAGAAGTGGCTTACCAGGCTTTCACAGAGAGCTTTTCATCAAAATGATTTTCCAGGAGAAAATTGCATCTTTTTTTTTTTTTCTAAGTTGAAACAAAAACATTTAAGTTCAGTACTGGGGGGATGACTGCAGCACAATTGCTCAGCTCTCTGTCTGGGCCATGTTCTCTACAGCAGCCCCTGGTATCGGGGAAGGGGATGCATCTCTGTGCAGAATGGGAGCTGCTTTGCAATCAGGGAGACTCCTATTTCTGAGGCTGCTGAACAACATAAAGCACTTGTGGGAGATATTGCAAAAGCTTCTCTGAGTTGATCTTATTGGCTTTAAACTGAAAAGAAACCATGAAGGATTTGGGTCTTGGGCTGAAAGTTGTTTCCACTCCCAAAGTCCAAATGCAGTCTTTCCCAGATAGTCAGCATTCATGGAAAAGTGTTATAAAAAATTCTGTTAAGAGTACTTATTTTTCTTTAGAACTCTTGAAGTATATGAGTATCATTTTATATATTTCCCATTGCCTAGAAGTCAAGCCTGGCTTATATTCTTTGCTAAACTTGGAGATATAAAATAGTCTGTCCACAGTCATACCAGAAAGTCTGAGAATGACATTTGGATTGACTCCAGTTTGCTGGCTTCGTTTCAAAAATAATCTTCCTCGACTGCAGCTCCTCTCCAGCCTTCCTTCCCCTTTGCTGCTGTCTCTGTGTGCCTGTCTCCCAGCACTCCTGTCTCATGAAAGGTGGTTCAGCAGGACTTGGAGGGCTGCAGGGACTCAGTGCACATATGACACGTAGTCCACGCAATGTCACTGTGGGTTGGCCATGGTGAGAGGTGACAAAGATCACTCTCCAGCCCAGCCACTGCAAGCAGCATCCTCATCTCAGCAGCCAGTAGGCTGAGAGACTGCTCTGTGATGCCTGTACAGGAGTAACAGTACTGTGAGGACCAATATGTGCTTGGGGCTGTGTTATTCTGTTATTCCCTGCTTTATTGCTAACAAACAGACGGCCTTTATTTTCAATTAAGTGCACATCTGTCCCTTATCTGGCTTCTCCTTCAGTAAACCTTGACTACCAGCTGTATTGTAAATGTCTGTGAAACAGAAGATGAAGAAGCCAGGTGGCTTCTAGAACGGGAGGATGAATAAAAGAGACAGATCATGTGAATTATCTCAGCTGAAGCAATAAAATGTAAGTGACCCGGGAATGTCCTGTGTGTCTGGTTTTGGACCATAAAGTCTGCCTGGAAAGGATGCCATTTATCTGCATTAGCCTCTGCAGCAGGCTCAGCAGTCTTAGCATACTTGAAACGGTGTCGATCTATCATTGCTACTGTAACCTTAAAAGCAAACGGCCTAATGGCAAAAGTATCTCAAGGCTACCAACATGGTAGGAAATAAAAAGTTTTAGTGTACAAAGCGGGTATTAATTTCAATTCCCAGTCGGTAGCTGTGTTCACTACTGTAAAAATACTTCAGCAGTGTTTTCCCATTTAGTATTCTTCAGTGCCTGCAGTAACCGGCTCGCCGTTGCGTCACTTGCTGCACTCTGCATCTCTGACACACGTCGGCCTGCGCTAAGAGCCCAGCTAGGCGATGGGTTAGAACCAAGATCTCAGCAACATGATGGAGGAAAGGCTCTGACATAGCCAGATGAGTTTTAAAATGACACCTTAAAAATTCATTTTCAGATAACTGATCAGATGGATTAACTCTGACTTTTCACTTTGTATACCCGGAACTTACTTCATTCTAAACCATTGTGTCTTTAAAAAAAAAAAAAAGGAAAAAAAAAAGGACAGAAAATCATGGCACTTTTTCAATTAATATTTTGCTATTAATTATTTGGAATAAGCAGGCAGCATGAAGACGCACTGTCAGAACAGGTCAGTAATGGATAAAGACTTACCAGTAATCAAGAGGCTGCTCGTTGCTGTGGGACCCCGTCTACCAATGGGACATTCAGGACAAGCAGATGAAAAAAAGTCGGAATGTATAATGGATAGATTCAGAAAGACTAAAAAACGAAACTTGTGAGAGAGGTGAACGGAGAAGGAAAATGTAGCCAATCAAAAGTGAAAGGATTTTTTCTTTTCTTTCTTTTTTCTTTTTTTTTTTTTTTTTTTGACAAAAGGGCGTTAGTGAATGGCTGAAGAGGCACAGTGAGCGAAGAAGTGGGAAGCACAATTAATGCACATGCAGATGAGGTGCCAAACATTCCCATGCAAACCTAAAGCTATTATAGAAAATGACATGTTTGGCAGGCTAAGGGATAATGAGTACTTCAAGTGTGCTGATAATAAACAAATCCTCAAGATGACATAAGCCTGTTGCTACCCCAAGATGGTCACCTTATGGGTACTGCTACAGGCAAGACATGCTCAGTAAATATCCCTGTTCTGTGCTTGAAAAGACGCATTTATATCTTAGGAGAAAGATGACAGATTTTCCATGCCATTAGTAACAGAAGAGACCATTAGGCAGTATTTTCTAGAGATAAATATTCTATAGCAAAAGCTCAAATAAGCATCACCCCAGGATGTCAGGAGAGCTGGCCAAAGTGGTCTCTGCTGCTCAGATGTCCATTTTTAACATGTCTTGGAATACCAGGGAAATACCAGGGAAGAGAGCTAATTTTGTGCCCCCATGGAAAAAAAGAGGGGGGGAGGCAACAAGAATAGGCTGGTGAGCCTGACATCAACACCAGCAGATTTATTTACTGCTCCCTTTCCTATTTTCACTCCTGACCCTGTTTCTTTTTGGACGCTGGCCCAGTGCCCTTGGAACAACCTTTTTTCCTCTGCATGAGGGACACAGACCAGCTCCCACTGAGCTCTCCAAGGGCCCATCTGACACGCCTAGATCCTCTCTCCTCTCTTCTAAATCTGTCCCATTGCAACGGAGCATATGGTCCCCATAAGGACCTGGGGAAGCAGCTGGCCTGCTACGCAGCCAAGCAGCACACACGAGCTGGGAATCAGCCAAGGGGCAAGAGTACCAGCTGATGGATTTAAATAGGGTCCCAGCCCCGAGGGATCAGAGAGGGTCAGAGGCAAGTTTCTTAGGAGAGAAGTTCCTAAAAAACACAGGAGTCTTTCCTAGCTCCTCTCTTGAAAACTAAATGACGCTGCGGTGTCTGGCCCGAGGGCAGACAGTGGTTTCTGTGTGAGCTCACTTGTGTCCCGTTCCTTTTGCTCCTATGTTGGGTGAAAGCCTGGCTGAGGCAACTCTGGTTTTAACGGTCTGTGGCCAGCAACAAAGCTTGTCAATAATCCCTTAAAATTATTTATGTTGCTCGGATCTTGAGTGATCTGCATCTTCTACCAACATAATTTTTAATTCTAAGCATTCCTGGGAAGTTCCCTTACCCAGAGAATTTGCCAGAGATGCCACCTGCAGAGCACAGAGTTGTAGGAAGAACAGCAGCAGCCCAGCACTTTAACAAGTAGTGGTGGGGATGCTTCAGGGTCTCTGCACTGTACTTGCTGGTACATCCTCTCTGTTTTACAGCTTCAAAGACATAGGGAAAGGTCCATTTATTACATAAATACATATGAGAATAACTTCATTCACAGAAAGAAACAAACAAAAATAAAATATTTTTTTTTCCAAATGTTTCCTGGGGCAATGCTGGGTCCAGCATATTTAGAACATAAAAAAAAGCTTCTCTTTCACCCCACTCATCTGTAAGATTCAGACTCAATCTTTGGACTTCCTTTTTCTTTTTTTTTTTTTTTTGACAATCCTAGTTATTCTTGCTTGCACACTCTATCATTCAGGCCAGCCTGATAAATGTGCTTGATGGTGGGTTTTGGTTCTTTCAGCATCACTTTTCACCAAAAAATAAAGGAGAACTGCAGAGTTACCTGGGCAGCTATAAACAAACAAAAAGATATTGCAACATCTGGAATTCACAACTTCTCTTTCTTCTGTAACATCTGGAATTCAGAATTTCTCATTTTTTATTAATATTGCTTGACAGACCACCTTGTCACAGACAAGAGAACAAAGGGGGATGATAAAGCTGGACCAAGAAAGACCAGTTGGCTGGAAGAACAGGTGAAACCACAGACTGTTATCCTGAATGAAGAATATCTCAGTAATACCAAGAAGGTACAGGAAGTGGACACAGAAAGTACAGCAACATCAGAATTCTTACACCAGCTTATTTTCCTAAGCCCAGACAATGTGGTTAGATCCCACAGCCGAACGACACAAAGATCAACTGGTCCCTGAAGCCTGAGCCAGAGCATCCATGAAGATTATCCAGGCAGCTTGCTGTGGTTTTAGTGGTCCAGGGTGCAGAGTCCAGGGGACCACCTGTATTATCCTTTCGTGGAAGGCACCAAGAAGGCCAAGAACTTCGTTTTCTTCAAAAATTAAGGAGAAATTCCACTGCAAGCATACAGGAGTCCAGAGAAGAGGAGAGGTAGGTATGCCCTGGCCAGTCACACTGCATGTCTGGCCTACCCTGCAGAAGGAGCGAGTACAGAGAGCACAGCAGCAGCTGCCCCACACTGCCATCGGTGGCCCATGGACATCTTGCCACCAGCAGAAGGTGTTTCCCCAAGTGCTATCATTCTGGCAAGTCTCTTCAAGGCAAAAGGAGCCTGATTTTCTTGCTAATGCAGAAGATAAAGGGGAAATATAACAGTCCAGTATCAGTTAAGTTTCCCACTCTCACATGACAAAATCTGGCAATGCCTCTCACATTACCATTAACACAGAGGAACCCTGATGATACTGTAAACTTGGAAGTGTCATCTCTTAAATTAGTCATTTGTCCAAATAACAGTCACTAGAGCGGTAAAGTCCTAATGCCTTCTCTCAGCAGTAGAAGTTTAGCAGAGGATGAGCTAAAGTTTTTGAAAAACTTTATAAAAGACCACATTTTCTGGTTGATGGCCTGAGGGCATGTTAGCTAGACAGGCTTCCTCATCTTAATAAAATCAATTGATGTTAGCGAGACGGACTTTCTCGTCTTAGCAAACGCAATTGATGTTAGCTAGACACATTCCTAGTCTTAATAAAAGGAAATGCAATTGTTGAATATTATTTGTGGCAGGCTTGTCAGCAAATGTCTGGTTTAATTTATGAAAGAGAATTGTGTCAACAATGGGAATTTATTGTTTCCTACACTTCCTGCCTTCTGGTGTCACTGGTATGTAACGCATTGTTAAGGGAAGGAACTTGAGCAAAATGCAAAGCTCTGAATGAATCTGAAGGTCACACATCTATCACCACAAGCATTAAATAGCTTTAGGATTTTTAGCATTGAGACAGCTGTAGCTGTTTTAATTCAGATATACTCCTTGCAAGGCATTTGGAAATGCTCTTCCTTGTTTTTCAGTGTTTACACATATATCATACGTATTGCAACATGTGAAAACTAGTCCGTGCTTCGAGAACTCCACACTCTCCATTAAAGAGCGAGAACCTGAAGCATTTCACTTAGAAAACCCTTTGCGAAAACACTTTTTTCATGAATAATTTTAGTAACCCCAAAACTACATCTCTTGGCAAATTTCTTGATGACTGGAAATATTTTAGCTAATTATCCATAGTCTGGGTCTTTCAGCTCCTTGTTTGTTTATGACTGTATCTCTGTGTTTTTGTTGATGCTCTGTGGGATTCTGCCCCAATTTCCTGGATATGGTAAGCGCCAAATACTTAGATATGGTAAAGCAGTTGCTATGTAAAGGAGAAAATAAAAAGTTAAGACAGAGGTACATATCTTGGTTATTTATGGTAATGTATATATTCTGGACCTGGAAAGATGGAAATACCCTGGAGTTTTGTAGTCTAGATAAATAATGTTTCTCCTGTTCCAGCTTTGTCTCAGAGGAGAAGAGAAATCTATCTCTAATTTAAATTTACATGAGGAAACAATGTCTTCAGGACTGACACACCCCATTTTCAGATGAGATAACCTTTGCAGAAGTGCCTCTAGCGAGACACTCAGCCCTGAAAAAAAAAAAAAGAAAAGAAAAAAGAAAAAAAAAAACATTAATAAAATCTACTGCATAGTTGTATCTCTTTGGAAGTTTGTTACCTCTTTTGGCTATGAGAAATTGAAAGTAACAGTCCTTTTAAAATTTATATATATACTAAAAGGGAGAACTGCCTTGGTATTTTTGCCAAATAAGAAAATAATATACCTAATATAGGTTAGCTTTCCATAGTGATCTTTCTAATACCTTATTATGATATACATGGAATGTATATATATCAGCTTGCAAAAACCCTAGCAAGACAACAACTGCACGTTCCACATTTGTCACTCCACAACAACTTTGGCAGATAAAGAAATATTATAGTGCCTAGGACCTGGATTCATCACACTTTAATGTAAATATCTCATTCTAAGAAACATCCATGTAAGTTCAGCCATCTTAGGGTTCTTGCATAGCCAGTGTGAAATACAAGCATTTCCACAACTAGCCTGAATACATCCTTAATTTTCCTGTCAAGCTGCCTCACCAGACAACAGGAGTGATGAGAGTCATAATTTAGGTGCTGGGGTTGACCACTTAAAGTTATGTGGAATGAATGTGGGCCAGATCTCATGAGCACACAGAGTCTGAAGCCACTTCCCTCCTGCATCCCAGCCACGGAAAGGCAATTTATCAGCTTAGGGCAAGAGTGTCCAGATGTACGAAGAGCCACCACAATTCACAACACCCCTGCGACAGCCACTTGCAAAGTTACTGTGACACAGAGCTAAGGGGAATCCCCAACTTACTAGTCCATGGGCTCCCCAGTCTGTATTTCAAATGAATTTGGAAAATCTCTATTTGCTTTGAGATAGAGAGGCAGGCCCTGAAAGCAGAGGTCCATATTCTCCATCAATCTGTCATCAGCTGAGCCCGAGTTGTTTGTTCCTGTAGGTGGAGTTAGTATTTGTTTTTGTATTAGCATTACAAGGTAGCGTAATAAGTTTCATAAATGTACTCTTTATATAGAATCATCATTTCTTGTAGTGAGATTGAGCAGATGGTGATGTCGCATGGAACAGCACAGGGCTGCTCAAGGAAAGATGCAGAGCACAGCCGGGTAGATGAGGAAATTCAGGTCTTTGAAGACTGCTACTCTATTAAGTACTAATATAGCTATTTTTTGGAAATGGGAGATGTTTGCATTGTATTTCAAGCTAAGAAAAGAAACTTTCCACCAAATTATCACTTACAGTAAGTGCAAGGTAAGCCCCTTCTGAGAAAGCAGTAAGGAGTTCCCAAGACAGGATTCTTTTACTTCTAACTGATTTGAGAAGCCTTTAAGATTTTGAAAATAATGCAATCAGACTTAAACAGATGTCTGTAAAGAAACAGACACTCTTTTGCTCAGAGAAAGAGAAGAGTTCGTCTACACACAGAGGAGCTGAAAGTGAAGGCTTCCCTTGAATAGATCTCAGTTGCAGGCTGAGTGCTTCGTACTCACGTTTTTTTCTATCCTAATATTAATCCACTCTGCCCAGATGATCACCTTCTTGCACAGAGTGACTTTAATTAATTGGAAGAAAAAACACTTACATCAAGCCTTGAAATGGCAGGAATAACTCAATGGTAAATTATCACAGGTCTCTGCTAGTTAGCCCTTCTGCAGAGTGGAAACTTTGAATATTCAGAAACACAGATATGGACTTACTAGAGCAAGTCCAGTAAAGGGTCACAAAGCTGATTAAAGGACCGGAGCATCTCTCATACCAGCAGAGGCCAAGAGAAGGCTCAGGAGAATCTTATCAACATGTATAAACATCTGATGGGAGAGAGCAAAAGTGACTCCTCTCAGCAGTGCCCACTGGCAGGAGAGGCAGAGGGCACAAATTCACTCTGAGAGTAGTCAAGCACTGGAACAGGTTTTCCACAGGGGTTGTGGAGTCTCCATCCTTGGGTATATTCAAAACCTGCCAGGACAAGGTCCTGGACAACCTGCTCTAGCTGATCCTGCTTGAGCAGGAGGGGTTGAATAGGATGATGAAGCCTAGAGATGGCCGTCAGCCCTAAATATTACATGATTTTGTGACTTTGCCTGAAGGATTGTAAGGTTGTGAACATACATTACCATGGGCAGTCCCATCAACTATTTAGATTCATAGTGGTGCTCCATTTAAAGGGATGTACTTTTAAATTCAAAGATATAAGAAGGTTAAAAAAAAGCAAAAGAGCTCTATCATATGAAAACTCACATGATGGAGGCAGTTTACACAAATCCACTCTTTTAAGCTGAGAATCATTCTGATCAAAAATAATATTAGGTGACTATAACAACACCACAAGTGGATTTTCTACAGAGAGCATACATTCTGCATTTCTACAGAGACAAAATTTCTACATTCTACATTTCTACAGTGTGAACATTGTAGTCCTTGGATCTCTTTCATTACCCATCAAATTCCTTTGCAAAGTGGGATGAGGTTCCCAGAGTAAACTCCAATTTCACTCCATTTCAGACTTTATTTCTGCAGTTCCATGGCCTCCTGTGGTAGTGAATTACGCAGGCCAGCTACCAGCTGTGTGAAGGCTGCCTCGTGCGTTTTAAATTTACCTGTTGGCAGCTACACTTATAACCAAGTGCCAGAAGAATGGAAAGAAAATGTAATGCAGCTCATGTGTTAGCCTGGAGTGTCGGAGTTGCTAGGGAGACAGTAGGGTCTGGACAAGACTATCAGATGGGGTTCCTGTTCAAGAAAGAGCTTCATATCCACGAAGAAGGGTCCCAAAAGGAGTATTGAAATACTAGGTCAGTCAGGGTGGGAATTCCCAGGTAGGGAAAACAAACCAGATAAGGAATGAAAAGAAGGGAGAGGATCCAGGGCTTTGTCCAAAATGATCCCAGCTAAATCCTACCTGCATTAATCATATGTAGCCTTCCAGGCTTCCTCGGAGAAGAGGGAATTCTGAAGGGGGAAAAAAAAAGAGGGCATTAGGATAATGAGGAATTAACAGTGTATAGCCACAAAACTCCTCACCAGATTCATTGGCACATGCCTAATATTAAGCACTTTGGGTTTCATTCAAAATCTACTAAGTCAATGGGAATCTCTCTTTTGATTGCTCTGGATTTTGGACCAAGCCCTTTCAAAACAAGCAGTGAGCAAAGACACAGGGTTTCTTCCTCTCTGTGGCCAGAATTTTTAGCATACCTCAGCTTTTGGGATCGCAGCTGCGTTTTTACAAATGCCTTTCCTGAGAATGGAGAAGTGATCACCAATGACTGTAATGCCCGTGCTCCCCTCAGGTGGTTCATCAGCTGAGCCGGATAAACTCACTGCGAGCTCAAACTCCGCCTTGGTGCTGGTGAAAACCAAATGGACTGTCTGGCAGCCAACAACACAGCTCTTTAACACAACAAGGAGCAAGTGGCTGCGGTGCCTTAACTTTACTCATTCACACGCGGCTGCCTACCAATGCACTTAACTAGCATTTAAGAAGCCAAATAAAGCCAGGTACCTTAAAGGGAGTGACACTGCTAAACACTCCTGAGAATCTGGACCTATAAAAGAGGGATGTTGTTTGTCTTTGTAATTACAGTCAGCACCTCCCAGCAAGAGCTGCAGGGCGCTGAGCCCTCCCAAAGGCCTTGCCTTGCTCCTGAGCGGTAGCTTTAGCCACCTCTGCCTCTGCTTAGGGAATTCAGCCTCTATTTCTGCCAGAACAGCAGGAACTCCAGCGCTAAAGTGGAGATTCATTTCCGCTGGAGCTGGAACCCCTCAAGAGCAGAAGGTGGCCAGAAATGCTGTTAAATCCCCCAAATAGGTACATATGTGTGTATATATATCTGTTAAATTGTGTATTTGATTAAATTTGCAAGGGAATTTATTAGATAGAGCATTAGCCAGGCATGATACTGAATATGACAAAGTTTTTGACATTTGTAAAATATCAGGCTTATGATTTTTGTGTGTGTGTCCAATGTCTTAAAAGTATCTTCAGCAAATTTTGATTTAAAAATAAGTAAATAAATAAATAAAATTTAGACAGGGATAGAATGTTGTAAATGTTTCCATTTGGCTTGGCTTTTATGTGACTTCCTCTAATTTTGACAATGGAAAGCCAACATTTATTTATAAAGTAGTAAAATTCTTTTTACAATATTAGGCTTCTCTGATATAGCATTTTCTATTATTATTTATATATATACATAGGGTAGATGGTTCGTTTCACTCTTCCATAGTCCTCTGTAGGTGTTTTGTCATCTGGAAAAAGAAAGGCTCAATTTCTTCTGTACCATGAGGAAGATCCTAAAGAGATTATGAATAAAGAGATATCTCATTTGTTTGGAAATTTCTATGATGTGAAATATTTTTCTACTAATGATAAAAAAAAAATAATTCCTTTTTTTTTTTTGGGGGGGGGGGTCGGATTAGTTTCTTGATTTATTAAATAATATATATAAATTATATATAAAGTTGTAAATGATCCAGACTTTCTGGATTAAGTTTTAAGCCCTGTTTTCCTCTTAAAAGACTTTAAAAATATATATAGTATGGTCTAATTAGAGAAAATTCATTCAGATAGATTCAGATTCCATGTGTCCCTCTGCAAAAGACGGAACAATCAGGATGACTTTCCTATTATGACACAGAATGGGAAGAATGTCAAAAATCTCACAAATTTTCCTGAGATGGAAGAATTGTTCCCACCCGACCAAACCTTCCATCCGAGCCCTGCCAATCTCATCAGTCCCCGCGTTCCAGAAGCCCAGGTCCCTCTTCTCCCCGTGCTCCCGCCTGCCATTGGAGCTGTGTGGGACCTCAGGGTGCTGTATGGAGCCACCTACCTAAAGCTTCTTTAGAAAGGAAGGAGACTGCCATGCGGCAGCTGCAAGTCCTAAACCTCCAAGAATGACTAAACTGTCAAAAAGTGGTTCTTTTCCCCATCTTTTCCCCATAATAGCCCATAATAGCCAGCCCAGGTGGTTCAGTCTCATCGCCTAGGGAATATTCATTCCTCATAAAGCTTTAGGTGATTCACTATGTCTGGCAAATTACTGCTGTGTACTCTCTATTTGTTGTGGCTCAAATGCAGCACTGTCGGTGCGGCTCTACAGTTCCTGTTAATAGCTCATTTTTAGAGCTTTTCTTTACACTTAAAAAGTTTTTAAGTGTCTCACCAAGCTCTGCCAAACTGTCACTGCCCTGTTTGCTGGAGAACTGCTTTACAGAGACTATATAATTCAGGAGGTAAGTGAAGCTTCCTCTTGGACATCCAGTACATTACATTAATGGCTACTGATTCAGTTGAAAGTTTTTTTCTAGTTTCATTTCCCCAAATGGGGATGTTCCAGGGAAATGGAGTTCCAAGACGTCACTAAGACTTCTAAATTTGTAGCTGCAGAAGATTACACGAGATACATCATCTACCACATGATGTATCTCAAAATACTGCTTACTTCTGTATCTCATTGTGCCTGTAGCCCCACCCCAAACATGTTGCCTTTCTCTTGTCCTTTTGTTTTGTTATGTTTTGTTTTCCTTCCAACTTTTTTTCCAGCCTCCTTGCCTAACTCATCAGCCTATAGTGATAACCAGTTTGGTGGCAGCAGGATCCTTTGGAGCTCAGCACTGGAGTTTCTACTCAAAAGCTAAGTATATGTGGAAGGGCCATATAGTACCCAGGCTCAGAGATGGATTTATAACGGAACTGCTGGGATAGCTCTGGGAACACTCCTCTGAAGGATATCTGACCTGACATGCCATTAGATCCATTATAATCAGTGATCATACGCCATTCCGAATGCCAGAGCCACGGCTCTATGTTGAGACCCTGGCGCTTGTGGCAGAGGGACGTCCTGTGCACACCAGCAGGTTGCAAGAGCACAGGCTGAAGCAGGAGCATACCCAGCGTGCAGGCATGAAGGGAGAGTTGTATCCTTTATCTGGAGAGATGAAAATATGTGAGATTTCCACACTTTGAGATGTAGCCTCATCAAATATACGTAAAGTGCTAGAGAACTAGAGCAATTTTTGAGAAATTGAATAAAACAGTTGGGGAGCTGAGAAAGAGGACAGCTAATCTAAAAGAGGGAGATACAGAGGACAACTCAAGTAACTTTGGGGTCAGACATGGATCCTTCTTTGGAGATATTAAGAACTCATTTGAATAGGGCGCTGAGGAAGCCGGCTAAGCTGACCCTGCACTTGGGAAGCAGCTGGATCAGACCATCTCCAGAATTGTTCTGTAGTTACGTGAATATTCTACCATGTCAGCTTTGTAAGTGAGGGGAACAAGTGATGGGTCAGGAGTCCTGAGAGAAACAAAACTGAAATAAGACATGTGAAGTTCATATAACCAAACTTAACGCTTTGTGCACCGGCAGGAGGTCTGAGGACAGGGATGCTATGGAATATTCACAATTAATCCTTGGCTGAGATGAGTCTATAGTGGGAAAGGAGATTTTTTTTCAGAAAATCTGATCCTAATCTCCTGGAAGATGAATTTATTTCCTTGGAGTTCAGTTGTGTGAAAGGTTTTAAAACTACCATCAGATTATTGGCATGAGGAATTAATTTATCTATGGGATCTTAAAGCTATGGGACCTTAAAGCAACTGTTACAATCATCAGCTTGATTCTTTTCTAGCATGTATGCTGGACTACCCTGGAGTAACTCTCGTTTCAGCAAAAGTATATCTTTGGAAAAAACTTTTAGTCCTTGAGCACTAGTCACAGATATTGAGTAGAAGGAACACTAATATTACTTAGAACAGAGGTAACTGAGACAGCTGAAGCCCCTGCCAAAAGCACCAATAGTTACAGCAGTTACTAATAGCTAAGCTACATGGGATGAAAGGATTTCTGTTGGACAGACTGCAACTGAGACAGCAGAGAGGTGTAAGAGAGAAGGGGAAAAAAAAGCCAAATACAAAGCCATTTGCAGGAATGCAAAATGCTGAATTTGGGAAAAAAAAACAAGCAACAATTTCTGACACACTTGGATTTCTCAGCAAGTAAACTACCTCCTGAGTGTATTTATCTCTTGTGGAGCAAGGAGACGTGACACACACTTCTAGGAAATAAGGAGGATTCCTCAAAGACTCAACACGACTCTCTGAGCTCTGTGAGCTTTGTCTCCCAGCAGAAACACTACGGATGCAGGAAACCCTAAATAGCCGCTAGGCATCCAAGACAAAAGGGGCATGCAGTTTCCAGCATCAGAAGTTTATGGTTTCTTTGCAACATTCAGTGGATCCTTGATCCTACGATTCCTCATGCCTCTTTATTAACATATCCAGAAACAAGGTGAGTTCCAGCTCCCCCCATTAAAGTTATTGCATTTGTCCTTGGCGTGGGGCTGCGTCCTGCCTCAGAGGAGCAGCTGGACATTTGGGCAGGTGAAAAAATGTCATTAGGGGGATGGTGGTGGCTCCTCATCACTGGGTTTCTGATAATCTATCTCTGGCCAGCAGTTTCAAACATGGTTAAATCAAGTCACTTATTGTTCCTGATTTATATCAGTGATGTAAAGTGTTGAACATCTTATCCTCCATGACGTGCATCTAGCAGAAAGACAGCAGCTGGAGCAGGAGATGCCTGGAGTACATAACTTGCTGCAAGTGTCTCCCTTGAGAAGCAATCTATTATTTACTCTTAATCACAGTGGAAAGCCTATTAGTACTTGAGTTTCACACATTTTGTTTCATCCATCCATGACCTATTACTGCACGCCACTTTCCTACGGATAGTTTGCACTGACTTCTGTCATGGATGGGCAAGCACTACAGTGATGGAGGATGGAGACATCCTTACTGTTTCCAAGTTCCTGTAAGTGATGATGGATGGATACCAACATCATCTGCTTTGGTTCCAAACAAAACTACGTCATGCATCTGGTCCAGACTGATTTAATAGTCAAAATTCAGAGGTTTGCAGTACATCTCCTTCTGTAGCTCATGGATCAGAGTGAAATCCATAATAAAAAACAAGAGATGCAATTCACAAAGGTATTGGAATATCTAATTTCCTGCTAATTTTAATGTGATCTAGCATTTAAATGGGACCTACATCTTCCTGCTTATAACTCTTCCTCCCCACACTCATGTCTGTCCCATTACAGATCTATAGTACCATCAATAATTGGAGCTGGAGTCTGTCCCTTGCTGTGTAACTGTAGAATACCTAGTGCAAGGTGACTCCCATGGCTTCCAGGACTTAGCGGCAGTAATCCTACAGTTGGTCCTGTGGAATGATTATTAGGAGAAAGGGGAATTGCTGAACTTAGCTGTGGCTGAAGAACAAAATCTATGAGTCAGCAGCAATTTCCTGGATCTGTATGTCTCATACCTTAGACCTCCTGGGGTAGTGGGAGATTATTTCAAAATAACTTTTACTTCCAGAGAGGACAGTTTGGACCCCTGAATGAGAGAAATCATTTGGCTAAATTCAGTGCCATCTGAGGTGCTTTGGATATCCAGGTTCCTATGTTCAGGCCATTGAGATAGGCCCCAATGTCTTCTTTAAGAGTGAAAGTTATTCCAGAAAAGCTGCTGGTCTGGACAACCGTACACTACTTCTGTCTTTACGTTAAGGGCATGTCACTATATATAATAAATTCTAAAAGCCAGGATGGGGTCGAGACACCTTCCCAACACAACGTCCAAGCCTTAGATGCTTCCACAGTGGGGAAGGGAGGGTGTTTCCTTGCAGCGAGTGCCCCGGAGTCACGGACACCACTGCTGCTCCTGGCTCCAGGACACCCCCATGGACGCAAACCGCCTGGAAGTCACAACCTGCTCTTGCTGGGAGAGGCTCTGCCCGCAGCACGGGGCAGCCGAGGCGCTGCCTGCGGATGCGCAGGCCTTGCGGGGGGCCGCAGGGCAGGAGCCGCTCCAAGCGCCTTTCTGACCACGTGTAGCTCGGCAGTTGTGTGCAAGGAGGTACCAGTCATCCCGCGGCGCCGGGCAGCTCCCTGGGGAAAGGCAGCACCTCCCAGACGAGGCAGGGGGGACGCTCGCGGGCAGGGTGGGGGCTCCATCCGTCTGGGTCGGGGAGTTCTGCTGTCAGCAAAAGCCACGAGCGTTATGATAAAGTAAGAATTCCTGTTTTCAACGTTGCTTTCCACACAGCAATTTTATTTCCTCATTTTTAGCAAATTGCATAACAGAATCTGTTATGAAATGCTGTTTCTCCGTTCCCTGTCTGATGAGTTAACAGCAAAACCAATGAAATGCAGCCTGCCAGACAGCCAAGCCATACGTGTCTCCCACTGTCCGACTCCCTTTAAGAGCTGCTACATCACTTTTAAGTCATTTCCTTTCCCAGATGAGGCAGTTACACTCATATCAAAGAGCCTGATCTAAGCCAAACACTCCTGCAATAAACCAGACAGCCTGATTTTGATATCGTTAGCCTTTAACCTCACAAGGACTTCTTCAGACAGAAGCTGCAACTTGTTACCAGATGTCAAAAAAAAGTTCGTCATCAAAACCTCAAGTGACAACTTGGGGCTAAGCAGCCTGAGCTTTCTGAATATATTTGAAATAGCAGAAATTTTTATTTAGCATCGCAGTGCCTGATGTGGCAGAGAGAAAGGGAAAGTCTTTCAAAAACCATGTCACAACAGGCTCTAAGTACCCTCAAGTTCATGATTTAGCCGTTGGATTTCTCCATAAACTGCTAATCTGTGGCATGAACTGGCAGCATTAGTGGTTTTCTCTGGAGAAAGCAGAAGTGCCCTGCATTTTGTACTACAGCAGCGACTGATGAGTGTGGTACTCAACTCAGATATCGCACAGGAAGGAATTTTTTTCTAACTACAGGCTACAAAACAAGTCTATTGTTTTATTTCTGCAGACAGGGCAGACCAGGTGAGATGATTTTATTTTGGGAAGAAGGAAAGATTTAACAGAAGGAAATGTATTTTTCTGTACATTCTTTGTGCAACTTTACATATTGCATGTGGCACTGAAACCACAAAAATAAAGACTACCATGATCAAAAAACATAGCTGATTTTTTTTACCTTTTGTCTGGGAAGGAGAAGCAGGTGATAGTTAGGGAAAACTTGGATCAGGAGCTGTAGCATAGTAAGGTATTTTCCTCATAGTAACTCTGGAATGCAGTAATCTGCTTCTAACACTAAATATTAGCGACTATTACCAGAGCCCACCGCACAATCATTCCCCAACTCAACCCACAGATAGCTGTGTAAAAAACCTGCTCCTTTAAGAGACGGCTACTTTTTCGTTTCTTTTAGGACAATGCCAGAACTCGCAGATTTATTCTGTATAAATTAGAAATTCTACCCCTCATTAAACAGATACGGGCTGTAGAAGATAATTAACCACTTCTTATGGTTTATCCAGCCCACAAAACTTGGGTCAGGTGTTGCTCACCACCCACATTAATTGCCCAGAACAGACTGACTGATTTTGGACCAAATATTGTCTCACCAGCATTTAATATCCCTGCCATAGCATGAAAGGAAACAGAAACCTGAGAAGAAGAGAAAATTAGAATGGTGGGAAGAAAAACAGTTTCTTAACTGTGCAATGGGCTCTGTCTGTCTAATGAATCCCCTTTGAAAACCTCCCTTAGTAATAAATTAGGATGTAATATATTGCAGATGGATCAACAGTGGCACACATATAGCTTTATGTATCTGCCACAGGTGTTTGATTTTGTGTTTGACAGCAGGTCAAGGAATAACCATGTGGGGAGCAATCATGCTATAGGGAGCTGTCTTCAGAGAGACAATTCTATTTTGCACCAATTTTCCATTTTAAAAAACTGTTGTTCTGGACTGGAAGCAAAGTTAACTTTCAATTGCTCTGTGAAATGGAATTATACTAGTAGGATATAATTATAATTATACTAATAGGATTATACTTAGGATATAAAATATTAAAAAATGTTTAAATTTATTTTTGCATACAGCAGACTAGTATGATAAAACTTGGTAGAAGCTTTGTTATAATTCAGTAAGTTTTAAGAAAATGTTTTATTCTGATAAAACAACACACCTTGACAATCTTCCTTTCAAAATGCTGTGACTGGTAATAATCTGCTTTTGTTAGGTATTTTGTTCAAAATTGTTTACCGTTGGATTAAGCACTGGATGATCTCTAGAAACAAACCTCTCATCACACAGTCTTCAACATCATGAAATCTTTCATGGTCCTTGGCATCAGGCACTAAGACGTATTCACTTTTTTTTTTTCAGATCTTGAGTTCAACCAAACCAACAAAAAATGTACTACTATGTAGAGGTGAATATCCATTTTCTTCAAAATAGGTTAAAAATGTTAGAGTAATTTTCATTCAATCCCATGCCATTTTGTTAGACATCTGTTGCTGTCAGTGCCACATGTTTTTCTACAGCTTCCCAAGAAGCAGCAGAAAGAGCAGTCATTTCCCAAGTTCCATTCCTGCTTCTGACAGAACACTTCCCATATAACTTTCAGTTCATTTTCACTTTTTGTCCTTTTATGTTTCTGATTCTTGATGAAAAGAAACAACAGCAAAATGTTTGGAAGTCACTTTATTTTACACTCATAAAATGTAATACTGGACATCTGTGTATTAGTCACACCCGTGTTCAGTACTGGTTAATGCTGCAAGTTAAACAGCTTCTATTAGAGGAAAGTTTAATTTTAACATTTCTTGCCCCTCCTCTGCTTCCTTTTTATTATTCTCTATCCCAAACACTTGCAACTGGTCATTTTTGGAGCTAGAGTACTCACCTGGCCGGACTCATGATCTGACTCAGTTTGGCTGCTCTTTCAGTCTTACACTCATGTTCTGGAGTCTCTGCAGCTATTACTCACTATAATGCCTGAGTTAAATTAGAGTAGGCTACTCTTTGCTTTACACTGCGAGATTTATTCTTTTCAGTTGGTCTTCCCTGGTTCCAGCAGATTCTGCAGAGAGGGACATGTGCAGCTCTCATGGCCTCCACCATTCGGTTGTGGCTAGAAGAACGTCTTGCGGGGCCTTTTGTGGGATAGCAGTGCATTCTTTTGCTGACTCTGATCAAATGTTATACTTTTAATTGAATTTCTAGTTATGGTCTAATGACAAACTTGCATGCTCTACATTATGCCTTCTCATGACTTAAAACTGGGAGAGCTACAGCAAAGGGGCTCTGTTAATAATAAACGTTACTAAATGTCAGCCAGAGGAAACTGAAGAATGGAAAAAGAACAGTATGACACAGGGAAGTCTTCTTTCCACTTACTATCTTTTCACTGTATTTAGAAGACTTTCCCTGATTTGGGAATATTTCTGTACTTAGAAATTCACATCTATGCAATGGAAATTTGCAAGTCGTCCTACTGATTTCATGATATGTAAATGAAGATCTATGTTTTGGTCTCTGTCCTCACCAGATTTCCCATCCTTACTAGTGTGTCCATGCACAGACATATTTCCATGCTGTTTTTCTTCCTCCTCCACAGATCCTTGTGACATGTTGAAAATAGGCTTCAACCACATCCAATATTTTGCCATGAGAGGCCAATTGTTCTGCAAACAAGGAGGAATGTTTTATTGTTCTGGCATTTTGTCTCCTTGGATATGGTTTGGAAACCAAACTAATATATTGAAAACATTCTTCAACAGAAATGAAGCCCAAGAGTCCTCATTTTTGCTTCTTTTATTTAGTTGTTGCAAGATTCCAAAAGAAGCTAATATCTCATGGCTTTAATGGATGTCCTTCAGCAAAAATGATAGACAAAGACCACCCAGTGCGATCACTACAGGTGAGCTCCTGCAATGGCAGAACACTTTGGAAGTCTGTGGAAGTCTTTTCCTTTCTTAGCTCTTTGGTCCTCTGAAAAGAGAGAACACTGTATTTCTGTGCTAAAAGTTAAGACCAGGAAAGTAATAAAAAAAAATGACTTCATAGATAACATATTAAAACTGCCTAAATTCCTCCAGTAACTTTGCCTCCAAATTGCCTCTAGTGAATAAAATTGCTTTCAAATGTTGCACACTCAAACTCTGCAGGTGTTCATGGAAAGAACTAAAGAATAGAATTGAGATGTCCAGCCAGTAGGTCACGGGTTCTAGAAAATTTCAAGGAATTTAAACAGAAGTACAAAAGCAAAAACCTTCTGTGATCAAAGAACATTGTAAATTGCTGTGAATTTTGAACTTGTCATCGTAAAAAAATGTTTAACCATGGTTTCAGGTAAAGTTACTTTTTATTTCTGGTATTTTATAGAAACAAACAATCTGGTTATTCTGTCAGCATGGGGCCAAAATTTAGACAATTATTTTTGCGCATGGAAACTAATGGAGAGGATTACATTGGCAACTAATATTACCTCAGAAACCACAGGACCCATCAACACTAGCTTTATAAATAAGGCCTTGTCTACAAGGAAGATATTTCTCCACAGAACATTTCTCAGTTCACATGACATTAGGAAAATAAATGCACTAAGGCATTCAGATTTTGCATAATAGTATTTTGAAAAGTAAACAGGACAGGAACACTCATTCCAAGACTTGAGTAGAAAAATTTTCAAGAAACAGCTTATTGCTGTAAGGTCAAATGTTGTTGACTCAGACAAAAGAAACACTCTGGAACCAAAAACAGCATTTAGAGAGAGGACTGTGCAGTGCATGGAGCCAGAATAAATCCTCCACTTTTGCGTTCCTAGGTTCCCATGCATGCACATGCAAACAACCACGGAAAAACGCATTATGAGGTAGTGGAATTGCAGTCATGACATTCCTGGCAGGTCTCCCACAGAAGCAGTGCTCAGTTTCTTACTGCACAGACAGCTTGTGGCATCATTCTTTTACTCCGAATGCTCTAAGATCAAATGTAAATGAAGCAAAAAGGAGATGGATCTTCCATAGCTGTCAGAAAAAAATGACAGATTGAATTTTTTAATAGCGTGAGAGGCCAGAAGCTCCAGTGGATCCTATGTGGATATATGTGGATTCATAGTGGGAAAATAAATCAGAAAAAAAAATAGAACCTCTCTTTTTTAACTCTGTGAAGCAAGAACTTTTAAAAGAATTGAAATAGAATCATCAGCAAAAAGAAATGAAGAAGCCAGGATACAAAATTCTCCAGATTTTCTACAGATCTCTGGTGACACATGAATAGGTGTGAAAAGGCAAATAGATATTGTTTCCATATACCAAACTGTCATTAAACAAAAGGTCTTGGGTAAATAGCAGTTGATTTCTGGAGTGATGCTTTAAGTGAACTGTTGGTGTCCACATGATACTTCGCAAACCTGTGTTCGTAAGGTGGATGTGTTACAAACAGAAGAACAAGATAAATGTCTGGTTTTGAATGCCCTAAACTTTGAGTACCAAACCAAATCTTGTGAGTTCAGTTCCTCTCTGGCATTTTCCACCAGTACCAGTACCATGACTATACCCTTCAGCTGAGCACTTTCTAAAAAAGGGAACATTGTCTAAATCCAGCAGCCCATTTTGGAGAACTTATTTAAGCTTGGAGGAGTTACTTACTATTTAAATCCATATATTACCATTCTAAAAAATTCTACTATTTTTAAAGTAGCTTCTTCAAATCTCCTTAGATGATCCTGAAGAGTAAGTAGCCCCAATTCATGTGCTCCACATGCTCTTTCCTGTAGGCTGTAGGTGGTTAGAGTCTTATTTTTTCTGGCCTTTTTTAGGAGCCTTTACAATTGAAATATTTATTTAAAAAGCTGAGATTTGTTGCATTTTTAGTCATTAAGTTATGAAAAAAAGCAACTCAGTTTAACTGCTTTTGGATGTCTTTTCAGGCACATTTGATGTACAAACATTGTATGTTCTAGGCCAGCGATGGGAATTGCCAGGTGTTTTTGTTTATTTAATTTCCCACTCCTTTCTTTCTCCTCAACAGAAACTGTGGCAATATAGACTTTTAAAAATACTTGGAAATGTGATATTTTGCATTAAAAAAACTAGGCCATGTTCATACTGCCTGCCAACCATTCTTGTTTGAAGTGTTAATGTGCAACACCTAAAAGAAACAATATTAATGCAGAACTCTGTATTAAAACCACCTTTTAAGACAAGCCAGCTGCCTAATGCTGAAAAAAGGCCAGGAAATTCAGCTGTAGAGTTAATCATATTGTTCATTGTGAATAAGCGACCTGTCAAATTTAGCTATTTTTTTCTAATAGTGACTGATTAAAAGATTTTATTATTATTTTTCATCCAATACCTTATGCAGACAACTGCTGTTAACTCACTGGACAAGCATGAGTCATTGATGGTTGGACTGAATAAAGAAATGTTTCTGTTATACACAGGGATTTCCCACCCTGTTACCTCAACACAGATAAAGGAGAGGCTCTTGAGCAACTGAAACTTTTCCATGGGAGAATTCTCATGTGTAACCAATAGTTCTTCTCTTTGGGATCCTACAGCAGATATGTAACCAGGCATTGTTACTGCTGTAGGTTCTGAGCTCAAGACAAGGATGAATAGTTCATCCCACTAGGGCTGACTAGCTCTCTGCATACTCAATGAACAGAAATCATAACTCATTTAATCTGCCTGATTTACATGTACGAACTTGTCACTTTCTTCCTTGGGAGGAATGCGTCTGTGGCTATTGCTTCATCAGTCAGGGAGGTCATGATGGTGTTTGATCCATTGAACTGCTCTTTTGAGCAGTTTTGGCATGTTGTCAAAATGCCACATGAAACAGGGATACAGCTTAATAAGTTCAGGTTCATCATGGTCAATAATTAGTCAGTTAATTGGTTAATAATTAAAATCAATGTTTTGCAGCTCAGGAGTGGAGGGTTCTGACAAGAGCGACTCCACTGGCAGATCTGTGGGAGGGTGAGGGAATATCAGGTTGTTGCAGCCAGAAGTGGGAAAACAAATTTCTTCATTGAGCACAGATGAAGCCAAACAGAGCACTTGTCTATGTGTGAGTTTACTCCCATCTGAATGCAAGGAAGATAAGTGAACCTGGCTTTCAGAAACTTGTTTCCTTCCTTGCCCCTGGTTCTTGAACTGTAGTTCACCCTTCTCACAACTGTAATGCTGCACTGCAAACCAAGTTCAAAAGAGTGCTCAAAAAAGGATAACTTTACTGCATATAAATGTTATACATACGTGCAGCATTTAGGCTCTGTGTAGGGTCACAATAGAGGCCTCAGCTAGAAGTGTGCTGAGCTGTTGCATGAAAAGATCTAGCACACAAAATGAATGCAATGTATTTTTTTTCTGTTTAAGGAGTGGTACTATCATTTGGACAGTCTTGTTTTGCTTTTGTTGAAATAAATCAATGGCTTTTTCACAATTTATGACTAAGCCTGATTACAAGCTGCAGCAATTCACTGGAGCCTTTGACTAAAATAGAAGGGAAAAATGTTCTGCAATAGTTGAAGTGGAAACTCTTTCTATTTAAGTTGTCTATTTTGAAATACTCCAAATTCACATATTTCCTTGCACTGCTTTGAAGCTTCATGACCTTTCAATAGTGGAGAGCAATACTTGTTTACCTGCAGACATTTGAACAAAGGATTCATGTTGCATGGGGCCTTTTATCTCCTCTTTCCTCCTCCATCTTTACCACCTCTCCATCTTTACCACCTGCCAAAAGCTCTTTGTAAGGTTGATGAATTATAGTGGCTTTCAGAAGGGAGAAGGTTTTCAGCCTGGGGAATCTATCTCTGTCTCAGATTTTCCTCACAGTTACCTTACCATTTGTTACAGGCTACATGCATCTCCCACTGCTTTGCCGGGAAATAAAATAAACACACCATTAATAGCAAAGAGTTGGCATTTATAGATAGCTGTAAACCTGTTTCACAATTCCAGAAATCATACTGTACATCCACAGTCAAAATGCACAAGGGTTTTTAAGTTGGCAGCTTTCATGAGGATCGGATATTTGGACACGCTGTATCCAAATAACACCCTGTCAGCTCCAAGCAGAGTAGACATGGAGGGTGCAGAGCATCTTGCTGAAATCTGCCTCCATCAGGGCATTTTTAATTCGGCATTTGGGGAGCAAATAGCTTGAAAATACACTGCAAATCAGAAGGGAATCAGCATTTTCAAAAAGAAAATAAACCCACCTGGGAACCTGGGAATGGGGAAAGGGAGAATATTTGAAGCTTTGGGTACTGGGAATGAATGGAGAAGGAGGGTCATGTTGGAAAAGAAGACTGAGGACTGTGGAGTGCACATGGAATGTGAACAGATAATTGTTCATGGCTGTTGCCAGCTGCAGAAGGGCAAGGCTGAGCAAGCAAGTCCTGTAATTCTTCTCTTCCTAGGAGTTTCTTTGCAAGCTTGAACTTTGATGAATTTGCTTTATTTTAAAGGTGGAGGATAACCTGAAATCTGCAATAACCATGTTTATTATGGAATTATTTACAGACAAGGCATTTTTTTCTCCTTCTTAGCCAGGTCTGTTCAGAAAAAAATAATGACAGCCATCTCTTAAAATACCTTTGTATATCTTAATTTAGGCAGGAAGAAGAATGGCAGGTAGGAGAAAAACTATATTTTCTCCCCATTGTGTACTATGGTCAGGGAAAGGCATTGATTTACTAAAGTGAGTGCCACCAAGATGGAGCTGGATCTCATGGTGTATGAGAAGAGGCTGAGAGAGATAGGCTTGTTCAGCCTGGAGAAGAGAAATCTCAGGGGAGAACCTGTTGATGCCTACAACAATCTAATGGCAGCGTGTAGAGAAGGTAGAGAAGGTTTCTTCTGGGAAACGCACAAGGACAAGAGTAGAGGCAACAGACCCAAATTACAAAATTGAAAATTTCAATACAATATCAGGAAAAAAATCACAGCAAAGATGGGCAAATCTTGGACAGTGACCCAGTAAAAATTGACTGAATCTGGCCCTACTCTAACTGTACTTGCCTTGGATGGAGGATGAAACCAGACATGTCCAGAGGTCCCTTTGAACTCATGTTTATTTATAAGTTCACAAAATGTTCCTGTGGTTGGCTGTGTAAGTTTATTGTGCCTGATTGATTAAGTTTAGATGGACACACTCCCTAATATTGCCTTGTATTGAATGCTGAAACAAAGCCCCACCTTCAGCACGGCTGGAATTCAGATAAAACGTACCCGAAAATTTATTCGGACAGTCATTACTCAATAAGTGAGGTGATGGCAACTAGATAGGATATGATATGGTCTTCACTCAAGCGTCCTGCAAAAATTCCTTCTCAAACTGCACTAAGAGAGATACAGCTTTGCACTGCACTCGACTTGTTTAAGAAACAAACATTACAAAGGCTGTCAACACCACGAGTCTTGCTAGGACTAAAGTCATAATCCAAAAGCTAATGGAATCAGTAAGTGCCTTCCTGTTCGTTTCCATGGCCCTTATGTGAGCCCACATATGAGAATGTGTCAAGTCAATTACTTCGGCCCTTTTAAACCTTTTTGGCCTCAGCAGAAATATTCACATTACTGCTTTCAAGTATCTTTCTTATTCCACACCAAAACCATTTTCCAACTTCATGCAAACAATATAATGTCCAGTAAAAGTTTTTTTAACAAAGCAGTGTAATGTTTTACAGAGTAATCCTATACTTCATTGTCATGAATGAATAGTAACTTATGAATGTGCATTAATATAGTAAATCCAAGTTCTCACCTTCCAAAAATATTCTTTTTAGTTAGAAATATAAAAAATCTGGGGTAGAGTAATGAGGGTATTATTTTACCAATCTTAAAAATTACTCATGTCACGCATGGGTGTTAAAGGAGGGACAGGTACTTATGTAGACCACATCTTTAGAACAATAAGCAGTTTTGACAGTGACTATATATATGATTTTTGTCAGGTTCCAATAAAAACTACTGATTGTTCAGTTTTAAGCTGACTTCTCTGGACAGTGATGAGCTTCTATACAAAAAAAAAGTATTTTAAAATGCTTCCCCATGAAGGACCAGAGCCTAGTTTCTGATCTCTGACTGGTATCAGAAGTAAATCTAGATATCACTGTATAATCCCTTTTTATAGTTGTTTTCAACCACTATTATTTGGGCTTATGGAATGTTCTTTATGTGTTTTTGACTTTAGCAGCACTTGGGAAAACACCATCACTATCCAGGCACAGATTTGCTGAGAACACTTAAGATGCTGTCTCCTCAGCACCACTCATTGCAAGGAACACACCACAGGCTACGCTATGTGACAGCTGTTGCATGGATCTTTCCACCCAGACTGATGCTCCACTTAACATTCACAAAGATATTTACAAGTCATAAGTGACAATTAAATGATATATATAAGTAATAGAAGCACAAGATGGAAAAGGAACAACTGCTTCAAAGTTACTGTTGGAATGTTTCAGAAAAGTAGATTTCAAATTACTTTGCATTGGAAAAAAAGGGAAATTGATTGAAAGGACAGAGAAGAGCAAGAAATGGAATTATGGAATTACATACAGCCATATGTAGAACAAGAATTTCATCATGCTATGGTGAAACTAAGATTCTGATAAAGAATTACAAGAAAAAAAAAGCTATATGATGAGGTCAAGAATGCTGAGCAGGGAAGGTGCAAATGCAATTTGACATTGACTATGTGACAGAAATATTCATAGGCAACAGAGATGAAGAAAAGAAAGTCTTGATATGAACATTGATGAAGAAAAAATATGGAAATTGCAAAGGGAGGAAAACATAGAAAGAGGAGACCAAGATAGGAAATCCAGTTAATGGGGAGACGTACTCTGCTAGAAAGTGATTGCAGGGGAGACTTACGGGTCAGTTACCCAAAATTTTAGAAAAGTGTGTCAAGGATATTCATATAGGTTTATTAGAATAGCACAGGTTGAAAGGGACCTCATGGGATTTCTAGCCCAAACTTCTGCTCTCACCTTGCACCACTGTTAAGCCTGGCTCCATTTTCTTCACCTCCTCACTAGTCCTGGCAGGCTGCTCTCAGCTCCACCTGAAACCATTTCTGCTCCAGACTAAATAAATTCAGTTCACAGAGTCATAGAATCCTTAAGGTTTGGAGGGACCTCTAGAGATCGTCTAGTCCAACCCCCTGCACATGCAGGGTCACCCAGAGCATGTGGTACAGGATTGAGTCCAGGCAGGTTTTGAATATCTCCAGAGAAGGAGACTCCACAACCTCAGATTCTTCTTCTTTCCACTGAAGGCACTGAAGGCAAAGGCCTAAAACTGAGCGGTTTCTAGCTGTGGTCTAGCAAATTCTGAGTTGTAGATTCCTTTCTTCAGAATATGGGCTACTCTCCTGACCTAGATGCTTTGGCATCTTTCTTGCCAGGACACACTGCTGGCTCATGGTCTTGCTGTCTGTCTGGACACCAGAGCCTTTTCTGCAGAGCTACTCCTCAGACAGGGAGCCCCTCAGCCTGTACTGCGGAAAGGTGTTCTGCTTCCCAGCTGCAAGCCCCATTATTTATCCTTGATGAATTTCATAAGGTTGTTGTTGGACCATTCCTTCAGCCTGACTAATTCCCTCTGAACATCACACCTGCTCTTGCATATCAACTGTTCCCCCCAGTCTGATGTTATCTGCAACTTCATCCATCCTCCTCCTGGTGATTGATAAAGATGTTATATAGTACAGTCCCAGTGAATAAACCCCAGTGGTGCTGCAGTTTTCCAGGTCTCCAATAAGAGTATAACCCATGCTCTTATCAGTTGCAGTCTCTTGGATCATTCTTCTGCTTTTTTTGAAGATGGATGCAACATTTGACATTCTCCAGTCAGTGGAGATTTCCATCAGTTCATGTCTGTTCAGTATGATAGCCTAGCCTGGCAAGGACACCAAACAGATCCCTCATCATCCTTGGATCCATGGTACCATGGATTTGGATTAGTCAAGAAATCCTTGACTTGTTCTTCAGCCATTACTTCAGGTTCTCCTCCTTGAACCCTGTCTTTAAGAGGTCTGAGATATTTTGTTGGTGAAGATTGGAGCACAGGAGACATCCACTATCTCATATTTATCTGCTCCTTAAATCATCCATCTCTTTCAGCTACAGTCCCCTATTTACCTTCTTGGGCTTTTCAATACTAATATAGCAGTAGCTACATTAGAGCAGTAGCTCTTTTTGTTGCTCTTGATATCCATTTCAAGCATCATCTTCAGCTTCCCTACCACAGTCACATCATGGCCCAACAATACTTAACAAATACCTCCCGGAAGCTTGTCCCTGCTTTCTTCTCCTGAACATTTTTTTTAACTGGAACTTACTCAAGAGTTCCCTGCTTAGTCAAGTTGGTCTTCTCATATATATACTTGTCTTCCTGAGTATCTCACTGGACTGTCCTTTCACTCCAAAGATGCCGTCCTTGAAGAACTTTCTTGAGCTTCTTTGCCCTTCAGAGCTTCCTCCTACTTACTATATTAGTTCCCTGGATCAGATAAAGTCTGATGTCTTAAAGTCTGTATTCTTCTACTTGCCTTCCTCACTCATCTCAGAATCTTAAACTCCCCTATTACATGGTCACTACAACCATTTCTATTATTGAATATTGCCTCCCCAAGCTATTCTTCATTGTAAGTGAATGGCAGATCCAGCTATGCATCACTAATGGTTGTCCTATGCAGCACCTTTATCAAGAAATAATCCCTGATATCATCCAGATATTGCCTGGATTACTTGCAACTCATTGTATTGTTTTTTCACTAGATGATAGGAAAATTTTCTACTGAATTCAATCAAGAACTCAAACAAGAATTCAATCAGGAATCAGAATAAAATATTAATTGCCTGAATATCTAACTCAAGTGCAGCCTCTTAGGTTGCAAACTGTTTGGTGTAGGGAGATGCTTTTACAGTATCTAGCAAAAAAGATGAAAAGTCCTTGTCCATAACAAAGGCTCCTAAATCCACTGGTTATATTAATCACAAGATCGTCCAGTTTGCTTCTAGATAGTCAGGAACAGTCCAAGCTTCTTATCTGTGACATTATGAGTAAAAATAAAAAAGCCAGGAACAGTTAGGAAATTGAACTTTGAGTATTTGTCTCTTCAGCTGTGCTAAAGAGGAGTATGACGAACTCAGGGATCTTCCACTTGCTGAGGTCTCTGAATGGTGATGCTGGTGGGATCTTGTGTGGGACAATCTCTGTGGTTTGCTTGAGGAAGAATCTCTGATTCACACTTCACTGGTGGTCATAAGTCAGTCTCCTGACTTGATATAAACCTTCTCCCTAATTCCAGGTTATTAAGCCTATCAGGAAATAATTAAGCTTTTTTTTTGTACTCTTTTTTTTTCTTCTTTGTTTTTTTTCCTTTCCTGACAAGGGATTTGCTTTGATCAGTAACCAGATGCTGGAACGGATTTGATTTAAAGTTTTCATGATATCAAGGATTGATAATCTGAGTTTTCTTGCTGCTGTCAGAAGTATTTCCCAGTCAGTAAGCTGTGTCTGCAAGTTGTTACCAGCTGGTGATAGCTCTCAATTTGCTCTGGGAGGAACAAGACCTTGGCAAGCTTCCTCACAATATGGAAATATGGTTATGTGGCAACAGGAATATCAAATAGTGGCTGTCGGTCTCCACTCAGTACTGAAGTTGTCAGCCACTGTGGAGACTGGGAGCTGGCCAGCAGTAAGAGTATGGCACCCTGGGGAAGGGAGAGGAAGACAGAGGAGGAGGGTCTGGAGATGGGATGAGAGAGTAGCCAGGGAGCAGGATGAGAAGAGATGGAGCTGAAAGCCAGGCACAAACCGATCATGAGAGACATTCAAGGGGGCAGGAGGAAAAGAGATCTCTCCATCTGCTCAGTCCCATGGCTGCAGAGGAGCTGGCCACCCTCCAGGCTCCATGCAGGGCTGAAACTCCCAGCAAAGGATTGTCCACTCTTGCCTTCCTACGGGAAGGATATTCCCAGAAGTTCACAGATTATTTTTTTTGCTGGTGAAGTAGAGAGGGCAGACTTCATCTATGATTCCTCAACAAGGCAGCGTGTGTGTCTGCAAACAGGCCACCCATACAGTTCCATTTACTTCCAGGCATAAAACCATCCCACCCAAAGAGACAGGTTCCATGTCTTACTCGGATGATGTCTTGCATTGTGGATGTTTAAGAAAAAGAATTCGGTGTCCACACAGTTAGCTGCGCTGTGTTGCCTGCATGCAGCCTGGTCTTCATAAGACAAACGTACAGTCGTAAGAGAAATGAATAACTGCTCTTGAGTGAGGACTGCAGAATGAGCTTCTCTTTGCTATCATCAAGAAAGACAACTTAAATTCTGCAGTCTAGGTGTGTGTGTGAGCTTTATATTTTATAACAGTTTATGTAATTGTAACTAATACTGTGAGAAAGTTAATGTCACTGGTAGTTATAAAAAGAAGCACCTTATCAAGTTTTATTTGATGACTCTATTCGATGACTAATATATCTGGCCAAAGTGTCAGCAGCACTGCCCTTCTGGCTTGGTGAAAACCCTGAGATTTAGCCCTACTTGTGCGTATAATTAGACAACAGATTCACATTTAATTTGCACCTTCACCTTTTGCTTGGACTACTTTGTTCATTTTGTGAAACCCGATTCATATTCAGTTCTCCTTTCGTGGTATTTAATGAAACTCAATATGATTTTAGCTTAATATTTAATTCAGTTTGGGATGTTATTATTTTTCAAAATTTCCCTTCATTTCTAAAGGGTTTAGACACTTTTTTTTTTTTGTGGAAAGCATTCAGAATCATTTTCCCCTCTCCCTTCACAGCTTTTGCTTCCTTTGAAATCACAGGACAGCTTAGTGATCTGAAGGCAAAATACAACTGTTGGAATGAAACACATCCCATGCTGTGGGCACTGTAAATTTTAAGGAGAATTTATTGTTCAGCTCACTTGTGTGGTGCACAGAGGAGAGAGGCAAGAAAAGCCCCAAACCTGCCATTCCAGGTTTAATCTGGTGTAAGATCATAGTTATCTAGGGGGAGAGAGCAGGGAGATGGCCAAGGATTAATGGAAGTAGGGAGAAATGGAGCTATAAAACTTTCTGCAATCTACAGACAGAGGTGCAGGTCTAAAGGCTCGGAGCACAAAGGAGGGATTTCAGGCCAGCTCTCAAATTCCATTTTGTTTGAACATTTTGTAAACAGATATGTGAATCTTCAGTATAGCAAGGAGTGATGGATAGACATTGCCGAAGACTGTGAGTTATTCAGGATCCAAATGCCCTTTTGAAGAAATGATCTAGGAATCCAGGGAAGGCAAGACTGCCTTTTAAGCAGATTTAGATATCGGCTAATGGAACAACGCAATGCATAAAACCCACGAGCCGAAGCCCAGAGGAATTTCCAGTGCCATGAGCCCTGGCTCCATGCTATCTAGCTCTCTGGAAAGAGTGCGAGAAGTGCTAAATACCTGGGAGGATCTTCCGAGTCCTGGCCAGCGGTGCTGGGAGCTACTAGACCAGCTGCAACAACCCGAGGCCGGAGGGTTTGAGTGCTACGGAGAGCCCTTAACACCAGCCGAACGCGCAGCTTAGCCAGCCTTGGACCCCGCTGCCCACACTAACTCTTGCTCACGTTTGTAGCTCATTTTTCTGCATTCTCAGCTAACCCATGGGTGCCTCTGCTTTCCTTCCCCTCGCTGCTGCGTTGTGTCCTGCAGCAGGGGCCTTCAAGAGAAGACAGACAGCACGGAGACTGATGCCCTCACTTTGCGTCACAAACCAAGCCAGGCAAAGTCTTACACTAAAAATGCTTACCCTACTCTATTTCTTCTTTGAAATATTCTTATCCCAGACATTTGGCTAGTATAGGGTCAAAGCAGACTAAAACAAACAGAAAAAAAAATAATCAAAGCAACTTGAAGACCTGTTCAAAGTAGTCCTCAGGGGAAGGTTTGTGTAAGGTAGTGCTAATTCTTTACTTTCCTCACATACAGCATCAAAAGCAACAGTGTGTTTCTTATCTTCCCCACTCCATCAAAGTAACCAAGATAAGGAGGAAGACTCACACCACAGTGAAATTTGTAGCATTTCTCACAGCCCATGGAGTCAAATTGATTTATTAAAAATGATCTCTACCCTCAGCAGGTATAAACAGAAAGTTCAGACTTTCCAGGCACAGAGCTTTTGGGGGAATATAATGCACTTTGGAGCTGTATTAAACTTGGTAGCATTTATATTGTGTCAACATGCCTAAATCTGTTAGAAGGAATTGAGGCCAATGAGTATACATGGATAAAATCCATGCTCAGACTAACATATTTATAGAAAACTGCCTTATTTTGGTACAGTTCATTTTGTTCTGTAATATGCTGTGCCAATACAAACAATTTGCTACCAGTATAACTGCCCATTCCCTGGGGTATTTGCTGTGTTGCTGTTTCAATTATACCACTGAAACTAATAGTGGCAAAACTTTCAAATACAGACAAGCCCCTTTAGAGGCGAACCCAACTGCCTGCCAAACAGAAATTTGTATTGCTCAAATAAACTCTACACAAACAAGATATTCAAAGGCTTCTAGGCAATAAACGTCAATGATATGAGTTGATGGCCTGCCAGTCAGTGAGGGCCAACTGTACAAAGGCAGTTAGGCCCCTAAATATAGAGACGCAGCAAATGGAGTCTACAAAACAACCTGAGCAGTTGAGGTGGCTGGATCCCGCTGGGATCCCTTTCATTAAGGGTGTACAGGTACTTGAATATCTTTGCAACTCTGCCTGCAAGCACATATTTCAGTGACAGTGATAATGCTCTGCTAACAGTCTTATATACGCACAATATTCACTACTAAAAGTATTCTAAAGTAAAAGGCATTTGAAGATATCTAAGATAACAAACCAATATATCTAGCTAAATTTTTTTACCACCACAGATTTTGGGGAAGCAGTGGAAGCATAGCACCAAGCTGAGCATGTGATTTAACAAAAACACACACTGTCTTTAGCTACATATCAGAGAAAGACAGAGGAAGATCTTTGTGACTGGTTTTGGGGACTGTGTCTCCAACAGTCAGCTGGGGCAAAACCTGAAAGACAGCTGCAATACCCAGGCAGCATCTGAAAGAACAGCATAAAACAACCCAGGTGATTAGATTAGGATAAGGCCACGAATGTGAAGATTCCTTGTGAAGAGAAGACATATGGCCAGAATGCTGCTCCCTCCACGCAGCACAAAAAAACAAGGTTTGGAAAAAACACCAGCCCCTTCTGTTCCACCTTTTACTCCCTCCTCACTAGCAACTGGTATGGAGAAGGCTTTAGCAGGGAGTGGATGAAGGAGTATAGCATGGCTGGAGTGATCCCTACCAGCTTCCCATCCTACCTCTGCTCATGTCTGTCTCTGGAAGTGTCAAACCCCATGCAGATGATACTGCCCCTTACGAGCCTACCTGCTTGCATCTGTAGTCCATGTAGGAATTCCTGTCCTCCTTGCTGCAGCCTCTTCAAGGAAAACCTGAGCAGTCAACCTGTGAGGATCACCATACCAGTTAACTGTATGACCGATCAGTTCCTGGCCATAAAACCTAACCTGCACAAGAGAATCAGCTGCACACTGAAACTGCCGAAAGACTCCTCAGTTGCGTAAAAACAGAGTGATCCTTCTCCAGTGGAACTAGGGCTGAAGCTCAAATTACCATGCCTGTATCTCTGTGACAAAGGTTGCACAATGTAGAATTGCTCTTAGAGTGAAAATATCATGGTGCCTGCAACAGCACTGAAGTAAATAAAGCAACAAGGCATATGTTTGAGGTGGGAAAAAAGGCAGGTGTTGATAAACTCTCAGGTTCCCTTACATCTGACTTCTGTGCTGTGGGAAGTAAGTCCTGGCACACACAATAACAAGCCCTCTGCTATATTTATTGGCAGAGTTTAAACAACCTCTGTTCTCTTCTCCGTAACAGCTCGTGTACTACTGACAGCAGCACTGTGGTTCTCATGTACCAGCTGTATTCCAGTATTAGAGGTCACAGTGAGCTGTGGTTCAAAACAAAACCTTAGCTTGAACTTTTTTTTTTAAAGATGTTCTCACTGAAGGACATGCATCCCAAGATATTTAAGAGCAGCTCTTCCTCTCCTACTATGCCTTGTTTTGCCTAGGGGAAGGGGCCCAGTAATAAAATGATTCCAAATAAAATATCCTAATTTTTATTCCCATCTGATGTTTTCACTTGCAAATCCCCCAGTCTGTTCTAAGAAAAATCAGTGCCTGTATTAAGTAATGGATTCAGTATTAGCAAGGGTCTGCTGGGAGATTTTCAAAGTATGCTGGTGTAAGTGCTGTCTGTGGTAATGGTTTAGCAAGAGTACAGTTTTACTAATGCTAGATATCTTTGAAACAGAACAGACTCCTTCTCCTGTTACATTTTCCTCAAAAATCCAGTGTCAAACTGCTGAGATAAAACACAGAAACTATCTCTCCATGAGATCATTTTGTACTGCAAGTCTATTTCTCATGTGGTGCAACTACATTAGCATTTCATCAGACTTATACTTTTGAAGAAAATCTCATCATTTTCTTCTACTACACCATTGCTCATGTTGTACAGAAATCTCACACTGAATGACTGAAATTCCATTCAGATGAAACTGAGCTGGAAGAGGCCCTCCAGGAGCAATCTCCTCTGGTCATCACGGGTACAGATTAAAGCTAATGATTAGACTCCCCAAAACGCAACTATGAGCATCAGATCCTGAGCAGCAATTACTGCTCTACTGTACTATGAATCTGGACTCTACTGTGTGCTAATAAGGATATTGCTCTTGCCAGAGTCTATGGCATCTTTCTTCCTCTCCTCCCTTTTTCCCTTTTGGTGTCACACAGTCTTTAATTCTTGTTTCATAATTTGTCAAACATTTTCTATTTAACAAAGCCCTATAGAGAGATAATTATCCCTGTCTTATTCTCTGTGTTGTGACATTTCAAGCTAATATTTTGCATTTTCCCTTGATCTAAACAGTTTTTGTCAAATTAAAACATTTAATTCCTTCCCACCAAAATTTTCAGGCATACATTTGCGTCTGAAGTCTGAAGAAGTCTGAACTCTCTGATAATTCAGTGGCAAATCTGGTTCTGAGCAACATTCAGTAGTAAAATGAAAGAACATCAAGTATACGTACAGTATAGGTATTGGGGGACTAAAATAACTTTATTGAAATAGACTTCGGGCTAGTTTTGAATACTTTTGTGCTCCCTCCACCTGTAAGATTTGATGACTTGCAAGTTAAGATGTTGAAGAGACAATTATCCCCCTCCATTATCTGAATGGGATAAGGAATACTGTTTGCAGACATATCAGACAAAAAATAATATATCTAATGACATTTAAAAAAATCTTTTAAAACAAGGTTTACGGGATAATTCATCCCGTTTACCCTTTGACAACTAAAATTAGGAAATTGAGCCACTTCTGTGGAGAAAAGGAATAAATGTCATCACATATCCTCTCCTTCAACATTCCAAAATCTGAACCACTGTTTGGAGACACCTGTGTTTCTTAGTAAGTACAATAGTGCCCAGGGAAATGAGACTTATAGTTTAGGAATTTGTGGTTCTTTCTGAAGCCTTCACAGGAGTCTACTGACAAAAAAAAAAAATGCCATTGTGGACTTGTGTCAATCCAAAATTGAATAGTTTACATTTCTGATGTAGTAGTCTTCTCTTTTCATGTAGCTTCCCTCTCAGTATGGACAGGTGGACAAGTGGTTCTGTCAGATATGTATTCCATTTACCTCAACTTTGTAAACAAATATTGAAGAATCAGGTTAAAAAAAAAAGTGGGAAACTTTGAAGGATTCCTCATTCAGAGATTCCTCAAGAAGATACTCTTTCACATTTATTACTTCTAAATAGAAGCACTGGGGCCTTGGTAGCATTATCTGTAAAAGACTTGGAAAAGAGCTACTTAAACATGTAGATGAGCCACTTGGAGACGTGGTTTAACAGCCATGGTGTTGAAGGGCCTATGGTTGGACTTGATGATATTGAAGGTCTTTTCCAACCATAGTGATTCTATGATTATATGTTTAAAGAACACATCACACCTGGAATACCAAGCCACTAATACAAAGAGTTGTTTCAGCAAACCAAAGCTTAGGGTACCAGGCTACTAGAGACTTTTGTGTGGAAAAATGCTTTATGTTTAGCCTTCAGAGCATGCAATTGTGCTCGTTGAAGATCTTCAGCCCTTCAGCTGCTTTTGCGTGAGGTGGAAGTAGCAAGACTCCTGTACATGAGAAGAATACTTTAAGTTGTTCAGCATGGCAGCAGTGCTCTAAGGCAGCTCTCGTTGTGTTTCGATCATGGTGTTATGACTCCACAGCTGTCAGACACAGGGTCTGCGGGAGACCTGACTGTGCCTGCCAGCATTTGTGCAAGCAGAAACTGAGCAGCAGTTGCATTATCTGATTAAGTAGACACTTACTCTTTGGCATTACAAACTACTTTGAATTAACAATATATATTTTTCCTCAAGACCACCAAGACAGTAGGTTTTGTATGCGGGCGAACTACTAATTTCTGACATACACAATTTTGTAACAGCATCTGAGCAAGGTTTGCCAAACTTCACGGTTTACGTATGTTTCAAATAGTTCCAGAGATTCTTCTTCCAAGTTCATGTTTTATTTTACAAAAAAATCTGTTCTTAGGAACCTGGACAAAGGCCACAAAAAAACTGAAATCTAGAAATTAAGTCCAGAGAAAACAACAGAGTCAGGCTCCCTCACACTGGCCTGTTGCTGGCATAGAACTAGTTTGAGACCAGTTCTGTGTGGATGTTCCTGCTACTTTATTTCAGTGTTTAGTTAAGGTTACACTTATCATCAGGATTGTTTTAGACCATACCTATGTTCAGAGAAAGCGTTCTAAAGCTACCAATGCCTCTATAAAATGTGAATTTGATTTCTTCTTTTCAGTAGAAAAGCCTTATAATCCGTGAAATGTGAGCCACTAAAGAGATGCATTATGACTAAGAATCAGCGAACAGAAAGTGAAAAGTCCTGTCTCCACTGCCTATCCTTACCTACTCACACCCTTTCTTTCCCTTCTCTTCTAAAAACTGCATAATTAAAGTATTCATCCCTGTGTGAAAGTGCTGACTCCCTTTTACAAGATGAGAGTCATCACTTCCACTGCAGACTGGCACTAAGATTTCTTGCTGCCCTTACTAACAAAGTCACACAACGGCTCATGGGGTGGAGCACCCCACTACAAGTCAGACTGCACTCACATGCAGCGCTCCTCCCAAGTACTTCTACCTCTCCCACAATTCCCAGATTCTCCAAAGAGTAAGATAAGATTCCCCGAAGAGTAAGAGGCTAATTAGCCTCTGTCTCTTAGCAATCATATTCATATTTTTCATTTGTTCCAGTGTGTTTTCAATGGCATGGTCCTGCTCTATGCACAGCAATGTTCACACTACTAGGAAGAGCAGAAGTTACTTCCTCTGCATTTTGACGTCTCAGATGTCATGATGCAAAGTATCTCTTTCCTCTGCTTTCAACTGTGGTGGGATTTACTCTCAGTCTAGAGGGTCTGATGACAGTGGTACAAAGGGCAATGACTTGGTCATGCAGTTATTGGAATCTCCGTTTCTTTTGCTGACTATCGTGCAACATTCCTATGTGACTCTCCATGTGTTGTTTTGTGCCTTAAGTCATTGAAGAATTTTCCCTTTACCTATCTACCAAAGGAAAAAGAAATTATAAAAATTAACTCATGTAAAACCATGACCATATTTTTGATCATATTTCCATCAATATAAACATCTTTGAAGTTGACATGAGAAGGATCTAGTTGAATCACAACCCTCTTGCTGTATATTGATAAGTTATCTTTGCTCAAAGCAGCTATTATTCCTGGCTTACAGTGGTGCTGTCAGGGAGCAAACAAACCAGCTGGCACATGTTTTCCACATCCAATTCCAAAGTAATATTATTCCACCCTTCTCTACAGAATATTAAGGGGTAAGATCAATGTGATGGCAGGAGGAGAACAAACATTAAAATGCTAGTTACAGGCCCTGTTGAGATGGAGAAAGAAAAACCCATTTCCTATTCCAAAAACTGAGCACAAGGACAGCAGTTTGCCAGATATGGCCAGGTGTTCTACAACTACTAAATTTTGACACAACTGAGAAATCTAGTGGAACTAGATTAGATCTGATATTCCTTAGTATTTGGTCAAGGATTAAGAATTAATGCTGCTCAAAATATCGTATCAAATCAGTATGCCAGAAAACTGGCTTTGACTAAGGGCAATGGCCACAAACATCAATGCTGACCGTGGAGGCTTTTCTATATCCATTTTTTAACTGATATTTCTATATCCATTTTTATTTTTAAATAGTGTTTCTAGAGAATGGAGGTTTTCCTGTTTGGCTGAAAACAAAAACAAATAACAATAAAAAAACCCATTCTGATTAAAAATAAGACCACTGCCAAATTACCTCAATGTACCTACTTCATTAGCTTCAACCTACTCAGCTATTACGATGGTTTACTTTGTAGAAGCACTCACACATTTGCCACCTGAAACCTTTCTCTTCAAATTGTGAGCTGAACTGATTTTTATAGGCAACCATTTCCCATAAAAGCTTTTCTTAGGAGATTTGTAGCGAATTAGTGCCAGCTTGCCCTCACTCGATCAATCCTCACCCACAACCTCTAAACACTTCTATAAGGAGAAGAAAGGTCTTTGCTTGGCTGTTCTTTCCCCTCCAGTGACCCTTTGCTTTGTCACTCAAATCCAGGAGCTGCACAGTGTACACCCAGGTACTTACATGACAACTGTGTATTTGTAGGCAGCCTGAGCACCAAGTATGGCTTCCCCTTGTGGCATCTTGTGAGGTTTGAGCTGATGACCTCCTAATCTCCCAGAGTCTCTCTCACTCCCGTGGGACTCTGTATAGATACAGAAGTCTGTCCTAAAACCTTTCATCATGATTAACTGAGACAACACAAGGGACAATTGGTCATTCTGCTTTGCATCTCTCCAGAGAAGCGTCAGTTAAGTGAAACTTAAAATTTAGTACTTGCTCCTTCTTCATCTCTATTACTGCAATGTAACAGTATTGCTACTGAGCACAGTACTTGGCACAGCACAAGATCTGCAGCAATGTACGCGTGCACCAGACCTCCTTCATGCAATGCACAATACCCTGCCTCAGTACAACACTAATATGATAGCACACAGACCACCTGTGGCAGCCGCTGTAGTTATATTACTGCACTGCCTTCATTTACCTGAGTTAGGTGAACTGTGGACTACCCATTACCTGACAATAGCAATGACTGAAAATTTGAGGTGGGAAAAGTCTGGTGTAAAATCACCACCAAATTACTCTTACAGAGGAACTGAAGAGCAGTAATGGTGGATAAATGATTGATTCTTTATCAAAGCAGTGTGGAAATAAACAGGCTTCTCTTGGGCTTCTCTAATGACTACAGATGAGGAGATACAATGATATAATGACATTAAAACTTTCCGTTCACTGAGTTAAGTGATAAAGTGATACAGCCGATGATGAAAGGCTGCAGCTGCAATGTGTGTCATCATGCAGGCTCTACCACAGGACCTCTATCTGCATGGGAACACAAAGAGAAAATCAGTAGTGTGAACCTCTTGTCAAATCATCAGAGGCAAAAGCGCCTCATTTCTCCCTGCCTTTCGTTTCCAGAATATGCGCAGTGCTGCCCGTAACAACTCTCCATTGATTCTGACCTGAAGTAAGTCAGACAGCTGCATACATTACATCACTATCCACAGACAAGCAAGATTCTCCATGTTCTAATCTTATATTTTTCATAAACCCACCAGTCCCCCACCAAGCAATCAAATCAAAGATTGACGAGTAACTCTTATTTCCTCAGAACTGACTCACATGATGTTTTGCTTCTGCAAAGAGGGCAAAATGTTCAGACATGAACTAACAAAACTGTTCCTGCAACGAATGGAACATGCCTACGTGGCCCTGAGCTCATGGATACGGGTGGAGATTAGATGCACACTGCGGGTGATGGGATGGAGGAGGACTGCTGAAGTATACATGTATGGTTGTCAAGGAGGGAAACAAGATTCTGTTATAGAAAAACAAGGGAAGTGTCACAGTAAAAAAGGGAAGGAGAAAAAGACCATTAAGTCGTGTGGAAAAGGCAGAGAAAAAAGGACGTTCCTGCTTCACCTAATCATGGTTTCTACACTTCTGGTATTAACTATTTAGATTACTTTTATTATGACTTTATTATTACTCTGTCCCCAAAGGGCTGTGGCCCTTCTAGCAGGCGTCACTATTTCCCCATGCCAAGCAGCAGCACCTCTGCCAGCAGCATCAGCCCTTCCTTGCAGATGGTGAGTGCTCATGATGCCGCTCGGCAGACGTAGAGGGTGCGCCCAGCCTAGAGGCGCCCAAGGCAAAACCTGCCCAATATTGGCAAGACTTCAGGGACAGTGAGGATGCTTGGTTAATCCTAGCTGTACCATTCTGGTAAAAAGAATCCCTCTCCCTCATGGTTCCACCAAAAGTGCTCAGAAAACAGAATGTGCTTATTACTTTTCCTTTCTCGCCTGATAGTTCGGCCTTACACGACTCCCAAGAGACTGGCTTCCCTGAAAGGTGGACCAATGGTAAGTGCTTAGGGCTGAAAATCTTTAGCCTTTTTCACAGTACTAATCAGCGTTACATACGGCATAAATTTTCTCGAAAAAGATTCCCTACACATTTCCTGCACAGTTGGCCAGTTAAGCCAGAACAGTTCTCCAAACGTATCAGCAGACGTGTCTTTGCAGGCCTAGGGAGTAACATCTTGGACATGACTATTTCAAGGAAGAAAATCCCTATTTTAGAATTACAGTTTAGATCAAAACATTTAGACCAGATTGATTTGGTTTTTCTCTAACAGTCAGAATCACCAGATCTATAAATCATTAACTCAGTCACTCCTGTGATGCCTTTTGGACCCTCAGCCTTGTTATTTCATTGTGTTGTTAATAACCTGATAACACTGGCGTAGATCTAGGGGTGCCTAGAATTGCAACTCTCGTGTGTTTGCTATAGCGAAAGTCAGAACAGCTTGTGCTGAGCTACAACAGTAAAGTCTCTAAGCAATTAAGGAAATTCAATCAGTTCCACAAATATAGGGTGCAAGACCTCCTTCTGTTTGGTTTCTGGTAAGTATTTTCATTTCTCTATTGAAGAGAACACAGTGGTCAAATGGTTAAGCTGTCTGACTTAAGAAAATGTTTATTAGTGAAACTGTGGCTGCTAAAGTGACACCTGAGTAAAATCCCCGCTCTTCTGCCCTGAATCAAAGTCTAATTTAACTAAATCTATCTTCTGATTATACTGATGGTTCCTAGTGAATATTAGCAGATATGCAGTTTTCCCAGGCAATGCAGATTGGTCTGCTGCACTCATTACAAACCTATTTACATTCACTGAAAAAAGATGTGTTTCACTTTTCCCAATATTCTAAATAGATTTAAACAAATGCTTTGGTAGGGTTCAGATTCAAGCTACTGGGCACTTCCTTGTCTTTGTTGCAAAATGTCAAATGCTGAGGACAGAGTTTGACACCTAGAAATCCACATCAGGAGAGCCCAAGCGGGCATAATATCACAAGTTAGCAATGCAAGATTTGTTTGATATTATCCACTTCTCCAGGTGAAAGAACCATACTTCAGAGTCTACTTTCTCATGGTATTTAGTCATTAGAAAAAAAAATAAAAGAGCAAAAAAATCTGAGGGGGGTTCCTCTTAAGTTCCTCTAATTCCCTCTGCAAGTTGTCACTGACGTCCAAATTTGAAGGCTTACACAACTGTTTTATTGTAGTTCCTGGAACCAAACCCTTATGCATCACAGCTTTTGTGCAATACATATATGCTAAAGCAAAATTAATATCCTCTGTTTAGTCTGAATTTGTTGGCTAAATGCCTAGAGTGACTAAGGAAAGCAACTAGCATTTATAGAACAAAGCTGGAATTAATTCTGCTAGGAAAATTGACAGCTTATGTTGAGAAAAGGGGCATGAGGTGTAAAACAATGGAACTTTCTCTATCCACAAATCCAGAATTGCCATATATAAACCGAGACCTAAAAGGTGGAGAGGAGATAACGTGTAATAACTCAGAGGATAAAGAATCCGAAGCAAACTTCCTGACTGCCAGTTGAAGTCATTTCATTTGTGTCAGTGGAGTTTGGATAAGGTCTGAGTACTTTGAGCTGTTAACAGTCATAGGGCCAAATTCCACTCTCATTCATCCCAGTGTAAAAGCAGAATAATGCCAATAAAATACAGCCAGACATGCTTCTTACGATGGGGTAAACAAAGAGTAGCTCCATAGTAGGCAAAACAGCTGCACACACCTGAAAAAATATACTCCACCTTATTAGTTCAGAGTGAAGGAAAGGAAGAAATTGCTTGGCTTTTATAATATAAAGCTATTTCATGTTTTGGACAAATTTTCAAACATAGGAACTTAGTTTAAGGGTTTTCATAGCACTGATAGTAAGACAGTAGTGAAGACATCTTGTGGTGGGGAACATATTTCTACTATAAATCCATTAGCAGGAAAACCTCACAAACTCAAAACTGTAAAAAGGTTTAAAATAGAAGGACTAATTAAATGCTGCTAATACTTAAGTAGTTCAAAGCTGAAAACTTTGCTCTTAAGCAGTGTTCAACAGGGGGATAACAATGACTGAACTTGAAAACATTTGTACTTGAAGGAATATAGTATAGATTAGAGAATATTTATATTGTCCTGAAACCAAAACTTAATCACTGTTCCTATAATAAGTCTTTCCAAAAAATTATCCCATCAATCAAAGCTTAGAGTTATGTATCTTTGGAGTAAAATAATGCTAGTAATATGCATTCAAACAGTAACAATATTGAAAAGGCTGGCTGTTGAAGAATAGCTGTCATATGAGCTAAAACAAACAGCTGTACTAACCAATCCCAGCATTAAGACAGACTCAAAAATACAGTGATTTTATTTATTATATAATATCTATTGTATTAGAATGTTTCATGAGATCTAACAATGGAACATTTAAATTAAAGTATAGCACTTATCTACTTGCTTTGGAGAAAAGGTAGAACCAGCAGATACCAGGCAAATGGGTAATATGTAAACAGAAAATTTAAAATTAACCACAGTAATACTTATAATTTCAATCACTTGAAAAAAACCCAGCACCTTAAGACCATTTACTAACAAATTGTGTAGAATAAAGATTTTTCTGCATGAATTAATGTAACTTACAATAGATACCTTGCAAAAATGGACAGCTTAATTACTTTTCTCATTTGATACAGTTAACCCTTAATAAAATATCTATATAATTTTATTTTATGGTAATATGCAATATCTTGATGGCATTGGTTTGTTTCTAAGAGCAATAAAAACCAGTAATGATGACATATGAACTTACCGTTGAAAGAATAGAAAATTATCTAAAAAGATCTCATAGCAAACAGGTTAAAAGCATCCTTCATTTGTTAGAAGAGCCGTCAAAAAAAATCACAAGTTTTATGGCCCAAAAGAAAACAAAGTTTACCTGCTTGTTCATAGTTTACACAAATAATAAGATTTAATACAGCATTAAGCCTTGGCACTGTAGTTAAAATTACTGGGGACCATTTTTCAGTTGTCAGCAAGATACTCTATAAATGTACTTATTAAAAAAACAGTAACTATTTCTAGATTTCCAAATGATGATTATTAGGTGCCATGTCATTCATTATCACTAGTTTGTGATGGTGTGTAGAGATGGTGATAATGTGTTTCCTCCTTCTCTTCAGTTCCATTTTATAAGTCTGTAATTACTGGTATGTATATTATGAAAGTAAATGTTAGTATTAAATATTAATAAAATTCATTTTATATGCTTAATGTTATTAATAGAGCATGATGCTAGTAAATCAAATCCCCGTTTAAAGCTAGATTTACTTAGCAATTCAGTACTTTTGTGTCCTATTAATGCCTCACAAAAGTGCCAGAACTGCAGTTGCGTTAGAGGTAGAAGAAATCTTGATTGCTATGCAGACAGTTCTAAAATACTCACAGCCTTAAATGAAACGGATTTTACAGTGGTTCATCACTAATAAAGGTTTTTTAAGCAGTGCCTAGTAGCTAATGTGATTTTCAGAACAGGGACCCACCTTTTAGTCCTTCTTTAGGTGTCACATGTGCCATGTCATTGTCCCAGCTGCCTGGGAGCTGACTTACAGCTAGAGGCCCTGATTCCACAGCAGAGAGAGTCCCTGCAGGAGCAGGGGTATGTCTAGGTTTGGGGAATGAGGTTTTGGGAGTAGCATAGCCCTGAGATGTGTGTGGAGGCTAAGGCTTTATATCAGACTTTTAGCCTAAGCATATTATTATATATAATAATATTAAGGCTTTAAGGAGAGACCTGCACCTTCAGCACAGGGACTGTAATACAAGATCTGAATTAGTGCGGTGCTACTATGCTGAGAAAACTTTTTCTAGCTGTGGGAAGACACGAGAGTTAGTTAAAACCAGGCAAGACATGAAAAACAAAACCAGAGACAGAAGTGCAACTGTTGGCTGCAGCAAGAGTTCAAGAGGAGAAAATATTGAGACGAGAGGCATACAATCCCAGGAAGACAGCAGAGACTTGAGCTCAGCCACATCAAGGACCCCACAGTCCCGCGGGGCAGCTGAGGCCGGACTGCCCCAGTCTGCCGCCCCTGGAGCAGACTCTGTGATTCTGTTCTGCCACATTCCTCACACACAGCACACAGGCTTGGTCTTCCATTTCTGCAGTGAGCACAAACGTCTGCTTGCAGCTGAGCTCAGGATCATAGCGTGGCACAGGGCTAACTTTTACCTTGTCTTCGTATGCAAAGCCTTGAGTAAATTTTCATTCGTTAAACAGTTTCAGCAGAGCAGTGTCAGCATTTATTGCCACACCAGTAGTTTGTACGCAGGAGTTGTCCCTAAAAGATTTACTGAGCACTCCAAATATTTTTTCTTTACTGTTTTTAGTTGCAAGCCCTGTCCAAATAAGTAATCAATATGTCCAGTCCACTCTTCTTTGCCCAATTCCTTTTAACACTTCCAGACACTCCTATTCATTTGATTTAGATTTTTCTTCCTGAAAGGCTGTAAAAATGTCATTGATTTCAGCCAGAGATTTATTTATGATAGTTATCTTTATTATATGAATTGTGGGAAAGTTTAGCAACCACGGTCATTTTTCAAACCCTTTTCATTCATCTCTGAGCATTATAAAAAAGAGAGGTTATAATACTTGGTAGCACAGACTAAGTTAGATGAAAGATCTATGATCAAGTCATGGCAGTTTAAGAAGCTGTTGTGCATCATCTGAGCAATGGTAACTGTTCACATGCATAGCTTTAGCTATGGCAAAAAAAAAGGAGGGGGATTATTATAGGAACTGAAAATATCTCTTGAAAGTTAAAAGGATGTATTCGGATATTTGCCATCAGTCAACCTGACTTTAAAATTATGATAACATAGTGGTGGTTTTTCAGGCTTAAGCTAGACGTTTCATCTATTTATTTTGATGAAACATGCAAATCTTGATGTGAACATCTTACTATGCTATCAATTTATTATGCTATTATTTTTAGTCATTCAAACACACTACAGATATCATCACCATATCTATATAATTCAGGAAAAGCTTTATTTAATAGCTATGTGTTCAAAGAAAATTTGTAGTCAATTTTTGCAGGACAAGCATATAATATTCAGATAGGTAACACTATCTATATTAAAATGTTAGGAGGAAATGCTGTGATGTGAACATATACACAAAATATATCATTATTGCTGTTTACCTGGGCTGTGAATAATGAGTTTTTCGCTTCGCAGACAAAGAGGGAGAAGTGACTCCAAATGAGCTGCAGTTTCACTGGTGCTGGAAGCATTCAGAAAAACTTGCCAGACTGATTCAATTCTCAAAGATGGCCCAGAATTGAGAAGAGGGTTGTTTAGCCTCCCTTGGGAATGGATAACCAGGAAGATGTACTTGCTAATCAAACATGACAGCAGTAGGTGGATACTGGAGATAACTGGGATCACACCGAGGGTTTTTGCAGGGGCCTGAGAGGCGAGACCCAGAGGGCATGGTGGGGTGCAGGAAAGTGCAGGCAGGGCTGTGTTCCTGGACCAATTCTCATATGGGAGATAAGAAGGTGACAGCAGTCATGGTTTCATTACAGTCTTAAAAAGAGAAAAGAGGGGCTTCAGCAGAAAGGGGTACATTTTGGGTGGGCAGGAGATGGAGATTACCTTTTAGTCAGGCCTTTATTTAGACTGTGAGGTGGTCCCAATACTGCCTTTGAAGATGCTGTCATCTGCAAAGCAGTTTGCTTTTCCCAGGCCTATCTTCTTCCCTGGACTCCCTTTTAGGAGACAGTGTTTTTGCTTCAGCAAAAACAAACAGCAATTAAGTTCAGGTAACACTAAGTGTCTGACCCGAATCCACAAATACAAGGGATCTTTTAAACTGAAGCTGGAAACCTCATCCCTAAGTCAATTGTCTTGGTAGTGCTGCAAATGCCTGCTGTGAGATCAACTAACAGAAAAGGCATGGATAATTGTATAAAGAAAACAAGTTTGAATTTTGAAAGAGGATGGAGTTTGAACTTTAACTCTGTAACTCTGTTAATTCCAGCTTTTGCTGATTTAAAAGAATACTGCATCTCCTATGCTTTTTCCACTGTCCTGAAGGCACAGATAGTAATATAATCTTTTCCTAGCTCAACAAACAAACTGTAATACCCAGCTTTGAGAACTTACGAATTCCCTCTACAGGTGTTAACAGTTCAAACAAAAGATCAGGTCTTAAAAGGTGAGTATATGTTGGTCTATTTACTGTAATTTGCATAGATACAATTCAAGACGAAATTTTCTTCATGCTGCAGGAAGCAAGGAGTTTACATCAAAGAGCACTGAAAGGTGTTCTGTAAGTTCACAGAGCAAGAACCTCCTTTGGTCTACATATCTGGATGGAAATCTCATGAAAACAGGCTCTTCCATAACATTTCCAGTCATTTCTAATCCTCGCTGGCTCAGAAACATCAGAGTGATAACATTTCTCAAGTTATTTCAGCAGTCCTGCTTTTGGTCAAACCCAGGAAGCATGCAAACTTTACAAACAAACAGAAGTTTAAGAGACTGAGAAAGCCTCAGAAGAAAGGCTTATTTCAGATTTGGCTCATGTATGGGTAAAAATCTGAAACAATTCTGCTTTTATATTTTTAATAAAAATGCTTTGTACTTTCATCCCAAAATCATGTACCCCAAGGCCTCATCCATGCTTCATTTTTTAAGATATGTAACTCTATAAGCATGGAATTTCTCACTGCTATGGTTAAATCTACTTTTTAAGCTGCTAAACCTTCACAAAGCATTTTGAGCTAAAATAGATGTTCTTGTTTCACTGAACCAAAATAAAGTAGACTTAGATTTTCTTATTTTGAATGTGCTCAACCTACTAAAGAAGACAACTACTTCAGCACACAGAAGACTTTCTACCAGAAGGAAAACAAGTGTGTGCTCTTGTCTTACCGCGCTGCTCGGACACTGATGCTTTCTCAAACACTAGTGCGTTGAAGGTGTTGCATTGGGCTCCCTTCTCTCTTCTTCACATGCATAAACTAACAGTGACAGAATCCACAAAGCCTCTTCTGCATACCTCTGTGCTCACTATTCTTTGATTTCATCCCTTATTTCTTTCCTGACTCTTGGAATTTTTAATAGAAATCACTGTTTGTGATCTCATGGATTAGTTTTACTCATCTCAGGCTTGCTTGAATCTTTGAAATCTACCCACTTGTTTCACAGTACAAGTGCATTTATTCCATGAAAAGCCCTAAAAACTGTTATTCTATATTGATTGACTAATTAACTCTCATTTTCTTGCTTTACTGATGTCTGGAGGTCAGTAAGGCAGATGCAGTGATATCCAGCAGTAGACGTATAAAAACATTCAGCCCATCTTTTTTTATGCGTCTTTGCCTACTGGTTTATGATTTCGTTTAGAAATAATATGACTAACAATAGAATGAGTATGCCCAAACCACATCAGTCTGCTCAAGAGCAAAGATAATTGCTTATGGCACATAATCATGACAGTTTATGCTTCATAACAGCTTTCCATGCACTTCAGAACAGAGCAAATTGCAGTGGACAGCTTAGCATTGAATTTCTCAGCAAAGTATCACTGTAAAGAAAACAAAGATGTTTGCCATTACTCAGTAGTATTGTTTATCTAGCCCCTAGAATAGTCTACTCTTGAATCTAACTGACCAAATATTACCAGGAAGAATGTCACAGAAGCCAACACATCATGAATATTACAAAACCCCAAAGATTTGTTTGAAGTCCCTTCGTTAACACGTAGAGATAAGGCAACATTACAAGGGAGAAACACTGCTGTTTTGTGACCAGAGCAGGAGACTGGGCATGGGGCTGTGGAATCTCGATATATGTGGAGTGCCTTAAATTCCTGTTGGCTTCAGCAGACACTGATGGAGCTCACCTCTCAGCAAGGCACTGCCTTTAGTGGGTCACTTAAACTTTCTATGTTTCTTCCACCAAAGCTGTAGGATGCATACCTAAAAACCAGAAGGATGTTGTGAAATAAAAGTATTTGACTTTTGCAAAGTACTTTGTGATCTTTGTACGGAAAGTTTAAAACACTTTTGCTAATGAAAGGTGACAGAGTTGCCCCTTTCTACAAGTCAAATTGTATTCTTTTCTCTAGAAAGCCTCACAACACTCTCCATTGATGAATTCCCAGAATAGTTCAACAAAGATTGAGTAAAATAGAGCAAAATATCTTAGCACAAGATGTATTAAAAAGGCACCCCCCAAACAGTTTTAATGAGGATTATTCTTCGTGCAACTTAGTAAAGCAGAGATGTGTCTAGATATATGCAGTTTTGTAGCACTCAGATCTGTTTGTAATTAATACAGTTGGTAGTTCTGGTAGTTACATGGATGCTTCCCATCCTCATCAGCAGAAATGTTTTGTTAGATTTGGATTAATTGCCCATTTAAGACCTCATCTGAATCACCCAGCTCTTGCATGGTCTAGAATTCCTCAGAGTAAAGAAAGAGAAGCCAAAATTTGGGAGTCTGTGATTATTGGCAAGTTATGTACAAGTAAGGTGATCTAAATATAATAAAGGTAAGTAAATTAAAAGTAAATTTTCCCATGGTAGTTTTCTTTTAAAGTAAAAATCATGATATTAGTAAGGTTTTGTTCTTTTAAGACCTATGTGAGATATAGTTGGTAACTTGAATAAGATGTGCTTGAGCATGACCATGTCTGATTTAAAAAACAAGAAAGAGAAACCTCAAACCTCATGTGAAGGAAACACAACCCCATACCTCCTTGAGGTACCTGCTGACTCCACAATAGGCCAGGGACACCTCTTCATGATCCGTCTTCTCGTTACATCCTGCTCACAAGTTTTCACCTGCACCCAGGCAAGTCTCACAAGTAGGAAGGTTATTCTGATGCCTGAGGTGGATAGACATCCCTGAGCTCCACTCTTCTCTGGAAGTATCCAGCTGCCCTGCTCATCACTAGCAGAGCCCTTCAGCAGGTGCTTCTGCTCGCAGCGACCAGTCACAGCCTAGTTTGTGACCAGTCCTTCTCTCACCACCGCTCTTGACCAGTAAATTAGCCTCGCCGCATTTGATGCTGACTGGAGGTGTTCCTGGCTGCCCTGCTGATGGTTCTCAGTAGTGCTTCTGGCAAGGTATCAGACTAAGTAATCTTCTTCACCACCTGTTTGCCACTTTATTTGCTAATTTCCTGGCTGCTGTTCTGATCTGCAGGGAAGGCTCTTACAGCATCCCCTGCGATGACACAATTCTCCTGTTAGGGTTTGGTGACAGGCCAAAGCCACAGGCTCCTCACTCCTTCCAAAGAAGACATCCTTATAGCAATCATTCTCATCCTCTGCAACTTTAGAATTGCTCAAAGGTTTCCCTCTTTGTCCACTATTTAAACATAGCTAATTCTAATGAATTATTATTTGATGCTGTAAGATCCTTAAATGGACGAGGTTATGTATATGGAAAATATTGCAAAAATTATCAATCTCTCATTCAGATTAGAACTCAAGAAATATTTAGAAATATATTTCTAAGAAATAATATAAATTTGGTTTGTACAGCCAAAAATAGAAATAGAGGTTTCCACTGCATAACCAAATCATTCAAGGATTAGAGATCATTCAAGGATTAGAGATATAAAAAAATATTCCTTTCCTTGGCACAACTCAGTATGCAGTTGTTGCTTCAACTGCATGAGCTTCCATCATTACTTGTAATCACAGTGTCTTCCTTTACATCTGAGCAAAATGGGAAAGTAGATAGAATTCTCTATGAACCGTGACAATAAACATTGAAAAGTTAAATATTTTGTCTAGACTAAAAGGGACAACACAAAGAAATATAGCAAAATTTTATTTGACAAGAGCCTAACAGTTTGTAGAAAGCAGATACAGCAGTTGATGCTAACTAATCTGTCAGACGTTAAAAAAAAAAGGTCAGAAAAATCAAAGCTTATAACAAAAAATGTTCAGATAAAGAGTTCATAAAAATGTTCAATGGTGTTGGATAAAACAGCCTGCTGGGGAATTTCCATAAGAAACGCATCCATTTGGTAACAATCCTCCACCAACAAATACTTTTTGAAATCTGCCAGCTAGCTAGATCTTAATCCATTTAATGTGTGATATATTCACATTTTAAATGCCGGTTTCTAAACTAGGTAATTTTGTGGGGAGGTGACTATGAAACTATGCTAAATCTGAACAGTTATGTTTATTAGCCAATATGCAATCTCATTAAAAAAAAAAAAAAAAAAAAAAAAACAGAACAAAACAAACAAACAAATAAAAAACATCCCAGAAACCTATTTTCAAACAAAACTGTGTTGATTGGCATTAATTATTCCCCTCTTCTCTCATTCTTTATTCATTGGTCCTCTATCTGCCTCATCATTATTTAGCTTCAATTTAAAATGGGAATACCAGGAAAATATGAAAACTCTTCTGAAAATAACTGAGCAGAAAAAAAAGATGATGCTAAACAACAAATTTGGCTTCTCTCTGTCAAGGATTGTTTAAAGATAATGAATAATACTGCAATCAAAGGGCAAAGTTTTTCACAAAGGGCAGCAGCATCATGAGTCAGAGAAGTACTTTTTGCATCTTCTTTGTTTAAGATTTCTTAGGAGATAGATAGTTTTTATGAGTATTTTTTTCCTGTCTGTCATTATTTCTTCTATTTTTGATATAAATTATACAGTCATTGTTAATACAATTTAGATATATCTATATTTAGAATTTTATTTTAAACTGTCTCTTAAAAGACAAATTTTGTTCTGTACCTTAAGAAAAAAATAGCTTTAGTACTTATTAGGTTCTACCTACAAGTCTACTGAGAAGAAAACAGTTTGTGATTATTTATGGATTATATGGGTTATAGATTATTGTGATAATATTATCACATGTTGAGCTCCAGGGCATTGATGATGTTCCTCCCGGGGGGAATTTTCTAATGAGTTTAGTGAAACAGATAAATCCAGAAAGGTGAAAATGTTGATGTAGCCTTTACTCTGTGCAACTTTATAAAAGTATTTCAAGTATGATGGCCGTGAGCATGGCAAAAATGTATGTAAAAAATATTTACAGCTTTTGTTAAAGATGCAGGTAGGGAGAATGTTAAAACTTTGATTATATGCACTCTTAAGGTATAGTTTCCTTACTGATCAGTTTTCTTTCTGCCAGAAAAAAAATAGCATGAGGACACAGTTACCTCTACCTCATAAATTTCTTTATATAGAGTTAAAAATACTAAACTATCCTCCTGAGGAGAAAAGGACAAAATAGTGAAACTGTAACTGAATTGTGATCATCTTGCTATGAGAACTCCGTAATTGCTTTTGGATAACTGCCCCAAATAGGAGGCTGCAAACAGCCTCTCAGCTGGGACGGACAATTTTCATTTCCAGTGAGGAGATTCTCACTAGTATGCTGTACGGCGAGAGGTGCAAAACTTGTATTTTTCCAGATTCTCAAAGGCCAAACAAGCTCATATCAGGCACTAGGCATTTCAAGAGCCCATTGACTCTCCTAGCTGAGAAGGTTTTTTTTCTCCTGGTATCAGCGAAGGCGTAAATAGTGCCACAGTGACCCTTATGGAGAGGGATATGCCCAGGACTCGCTGCCAACAAGATGAGGATGAATCTACCACCATTTTCATCTTTCCATGAAGGATCCTAGAGAAAGTGTGGGGAAGGATTGTCCATTATGTCATTGTTTTGCCAAAAGACCTAATTCCTGACAAACCACTTTTGGCCCATTTAGCTCTGATTTCATCAGTTTGTTTGCAACAATCTTAACATTTTGTTGATGATAATGGTTCCAGCAAACCTTCTTGTTTCCTCTTTTTTTTTTTTTTTTTTAATCCTCTTTTTCCAGCAAAGGAATATAACTAAATGAAGCCAGAAAAACTTCCGTTCCAACAGGAGTTTTAGGACTATATATGGGGAAAATAACTATGAGAAAATTATACCACAGATAAGCAGACTAAATAGTTGGAAGTTACTATTGATGAGTGGGCACAGATGGGAGTTTGTTTCCTTGTCTGAAGAGCTTGCAGAGAATGAATCACATTTCTTTACAGTTTGGTTCAAAGGAAGATATATACTGACCTGAAGAAGGGAAAGATCAACTCATCCCACCTAAACACAGTGAGACTAGGAAAATTAGTTCAGTTAAGATAAAATCTAAATCTGTCTATACTCATAGATGGGCAATCCCAGCCTGCTCAACATCTTCAATTTCGTTATGTTCTGTCCTTTTCTCATTTCTTATATGAAAATCCTTCAGAAGGCAGAGTCTGCCAGGCCTAGCAGGGTGTTTGAACGGCAAAAAAACAAGGTGATATTAATATATTTAAGGAATCTCCAGCCCTTTCAGAGAGAGGAAGGGGCTCAGAAAGGTAAAGTGTCTTTTCCAAGTACAAAACTGGGTGCAGAACCTAGATCTCTTTTCCTGCTGCTATGACTGCCATGGCAGTCATCCACTGAAGATGTGGATCACTGATAAACAAGTTGTGCACATACACATCTTGACTATGTATGCATGGCCTAACTGAAGTCATATAAATGATTCATGACACATCATCCACATAAACAAGGGCTGTACTTGTTCCTTGCTTTAAAAACAACTATTTTCTCATTCCCATATATGACACTGATGCTGCTGTTATGAGATATTAACATGGGAGTCTTTAAACAACAGAGAATTTTAAAAATAAGATGGTGAATGGGGAACTAAAAAGTCTTTGGAATGCATGTGATTTTATGTTTGAGGAGTAGATATATATTTATAATGCTTGAGGATATCCAGGGAAAATAGGCTGGCTTGTTAACACCTAATCAGGGGGATTCACACTGGAACGATAAAATAAAAAGGGAGACCATGTTAAAGTATGGGGAGCTGATGGAGTGTTTTGTTACTGATAGACTCTTTCTCAGAATGTCTAACAGTGTTATTACAATCTAATTATAGGGAAAAAATTGGATAATTAATGTTATCATGTCTAGGAATGAAGGGCACAAGATGAGATGGTTTACGAGGTTAGGTAGGAAAATGTTGATTAGTAGCACTCACATGACCCACATAATAAATGGCACTAGCATTACAGGATTTGAACTTTACCTTTAGGAATAGGCAGAGGTGAACACTGAACCAGCTCTTTATTGCTTATTTCTGCTTCTTCCTAATTTGCTAGGCATTTGGCATCTTTTGGAAAAGGGAGATTAAGAACTGTCCTCCAAAGATCACAGGTTCTACCCTCTTTGTACCTGCTTATTTGATTGCACTCAAACGATGGTACTAATCAGAGACGGAGTTTGGCATACGAAGTCTCAGGGAGAAGTTCAGGCACTGGCTGCTTTTACCTCCTATCCAGACATCAGAGAAGTCACATTGCTACTTGCCCATGGAGTCTTCCCTGGGACTAAGCAATAATCTTTGTCATCAGAGCCAGGACTATCAACTCTGCTAGGTTAAGGGTGATACCTGCAGTAAACACTCAGCTAAAGCACAGTGCCCACAGACACATGGGACATGGGTGCTCAACCGTCTGGGTGGCCCAAGGCGACAGGCTCAAGGTGACTTGCCCAAGGACAGTATGGGCAGCACAGCCTCCCGTCAGGCATGGTGGCTTTCCTCCTGCTCTGGGACCCTCTGTGGCACACACAGCTGGCTGCACACTGCACAGGGGTGAATGGTCGTGGGGTCCCCGATGCACTGCTGCATTGCTCCCAACAAGAACCTTCCTTAGTGGTCTGCACGCTCCCCACACGCATCCTTTAGGGAAATTCTTCCCTTGTGACAAGTTATAGCTGTCCCATGGCAAAGCAGAAAACGTGTATTCGAGGAGAGCAGAAATTTGAGAGGTGCAAGAAAGAACTGAAGAACCAGTACCAAGATTGGCGGGAACATAACCTCCTCCAGGAAAAGGTGGTTTGTGCATCAGAGCGCAGGACATTCTTCCATGTCTCCTGGGCCACATGGTGTGGTTCATATATGCTGCAGAGTTGTCACTGTCCTACGAGCATTCATGTTGGAACACGAAGCCAAAGTGAATCCATTTAATACTCAGAAGCATATAAACCTTTAGATCTGGGAAGTCTGCATGCCACCCGGATCAGTAAAAGTAAGACCCTGACATCTGGCACTGGGCAAATCCCCCTCAGTCAACCAGTAGCAGGGCTGATGATAAAATTACCGCTGAGTGACCACAAGAGCTGTGGTTGCTTTTAGATGAGGTCAAGACAATGTGGAGATAGATTCACTAGAGAATGCGGAAGTCTTATTTCAAGCTTTTACTGCTGTTGAAGCTGAAGCTTGCAGCGGTGATCAATCCCCTATGGATTCAGACTGATGTCTATATATAAGGACTTGAAAATCCATCTTAGTTAGCAGGATGTTTCTTATCTATCACCATTATCTCTGGCTCGAACCTCCTGGAACTGACATTTACAGGAGGTAGTAACTGGGCAGGGCCCCTTGAAACCCAGTTTACACAGCTGGTTAACCCACTTGCCTCCTAATGACCTAAATCACGTCTGTCTATGTCTCAGTTTACCCATCAGTGAAATGCCTAATGAGTCTGACCTCCCTTGGAGAATGATTTCATTCTGAGGGTGAATATCTAATAACAGAATCACAGAATCACGGAATGGTTGAGGTTGGAAGGGACCTCGAGAGATCATCTAATCCAACCCCCCTGCTCCAACAGGGACACCCAGAGCACGGGGCACAGGGTGACATCCAGGCGGGTTTGGAAGATCTCCAGAGAAGGAGACTCCACAACCTCTCTGGGCAGCCTGTTCCAGGGCTCTGTCACCCTCACAGGAAAGAAGTTCTTCCTCATACGGAAGTGGAACTTCCTGTGTTTCATTTTGTACTCATTATCACTGAGAAGAATTTGACACCATCCTCTTTACATTCTCCCCTCAGATATTTATACATATTGATGAGATCCCCTCTCATCTTGTCTCTTGCAGGCTAATGATAAAAGATGACAGAAGCTGAATATTCTTACTTTGCACTTACAAATGAAACAAGGAAGCAAAATATATGCATTGAAGGAAGATGAAACACACAGTCCGGTTGAATACAATGTTTTTGCTATTGATGGAGGAGTTGAATTTTCACAAGAACTATTTTTTTGTTAGCAGGAAAATTTCTCATCAGCAGCTGCAGAGAGACTACACCACACTAAATCTGTATTGTCTATATGAAGAATATGTCACTAACAAACCCATATTAATCACTAAGTTAGTGTAAAAGTGATAGTCTGCCTCAGATCCTGCCCTCGCTGAATGCCCCTTCACACCCTCTCAGGAGCAGCTTGAGACTTTGCACAGCTAGAAATCAAGTTGGGAGAAATTGCTCAGTGACTATTTAATCAATGGGAATTCTCCTCCTCTTTATAAAGCAGATTTATAGCCCTTTATCCTCAAAGGAATAACAAAGGTTTTCCCATGCATACAGGTATATCTACATATAACAACTGCCATAGATCAGATTCCTGAGAGCTGCAGTAGCCAGAAGTATTCTCATTACAGACACTTCTAAGCATCTCCTTCATCAGAATGCAGTACAAAACTTATTTATTTACTTCATTTTGCAATTATTGCACCTGGTTTATCACATCACAGAGCTTCTGAACTCAACAGTATATTTAAGAATATATGTTAGGTATTGCCAATATACATTTTTGGGGAAGTTGTGTTGGAAGATAACACAATTGCACACTTTGAATAAGTGAATTAGGTGAACCTCACGTGTTCTGTAAAACTTTCAGTAGTTTCTACAGTTCCAGGGATGTGGCACTGAAGAACATGAAGTCCTGCCACAGAGCTGGAAATAAAGAGGAAGAGAAAGGATTAAATAACATTGCAGTTCCCCATAGTCCAGTAACAGGAGCCCTTTGGCATATGAATGTTCCATTAACCACAATTTTGGAAGCATGGTTGTGGTCAGGGAAGATTCTGTATTTATTTGATAGATTTACAGTAGGATTTCACTGGCCCTCTGCTCTGTTTGTCTGGCTGTCATCTCCGTGTAAGCATTCAGAGCAATACCCTTGGGCTCTGACTACATGAGAATCAAAACAACGGCTGAACTGAAACGGTTAGAACTTGCACATCTTGGGTAGGAGGCCATGAATAAGTGAGATAAGTGCGGTTTGAGGAAGTCTTATTGCTGAACCATTTTGGACACCCAAACTGGCAAAACCAGTTTGGAGTGAGTTTCTCTCCTGCTGCTGGAATGGGATCTGGCATGAATTTTCCCTCAGAAACAGAAACATTAAATACAGTAGTTGATGTAAATCTGACAGCAAACCCTTTTGCTATTAGCACGAACAAAGTCCAGGGAAGGGCATGCATCTCACTAATTCTTAATAGGCAGAAAAAATGTAATTGGAAATTGAAAACACGACTAAGTGGCAGTAGGTTTGCAGAAGCACTAGGGGAGGAAGGCACTAAGGGTGCAAGTCATCAAAGGTGGCCTCTGGCTATGAGAGGAAAGGACATTGTGGATGCCAGTAATAAAAGCAGATGGAGATGCAGGTGTAACACTGGCTTCCCAATACCTCATTGACAAATAAAATGACCTATATCATAATGATTCTCTGCGTCCTAAAAATCTGCAAGTGTCTAAAGAGGGTATATTCATTTTGCAAATGACAAATGAAAGAAAAACAGTTGAGCCCTACCACCACCCACTTCTACTAGATTTAGAGCTAGTTCCTTCTCCGAGCCACAGAAATAATAGTGTGTAATGTGTAACTTGCTCCTCTAATTAGTGGATATTTTCTTCTTCACCTACAGTAGGGAAATAAGTTTTGTCTTATTTATTGAGGCATAAATCCCTAAGAAGTAAGTAAAAATGAGAGGTTCATAAAATATATCAGAAAAAAATATTGTAGTAAGGTTTAGACCTTTTAAAATATTTATTCCTAAAACAAATAGACAATACTGAAAAGATGTTTCGTTGGTATAAGGTCTTTACACTACCTTTTCTCTTAAAAATGAGAAACAATGATAGTTAAAAATACAGAGTTACAGTTCTCCCTGCTCACCAGCTACAGATCTGAGCCACATAAAACATTAGAAAATTGCCTAATGTTGAGATATATTTGTGTTCGTATACATATGTGATCATATTTGTGTTGGTCAGTGTAAGGAATCAAACCCACAACTTGGATTTGCAGTCATTGAATCAGCCTAATCCAAACACAAACAAGTTCAATCCTGTTTGTTTTATGTTTGAAGTGTGGCTCGGAAGCTGCCTCGATAACCTTGCCTATTCATTCACTTGGGTTTGTTGAACAAAAAGCAGAATCTGGGAAACTCTTCATACATTTCTTTTATTCTGCACAGAATTTGCTTTTGGTCAGGGCATCCTGAATTTGTCTATAAACTGACCAACAGTAAACTACACAGAGATTCAAGGCCATACTTTGATATCTTTCATATATATTTTATGCACATAAATATCAACTAAGGCAAGGACAACTAGCATTCACAGAATAACCATATCTAAGTCTTACTGGAAATAGCAACTGTGATTCCGATAACCTAAGTTCTGCAGAAAAATTGTGAATAAGTATGTTAACATTCACTTATTATTTCCTGCTTATTAGGCATTTTCATTTTATTGATAACATCTGCAGTTGAACACACATCTGTTTACCAAATGACAACTACTTTCATTCAAGTTGTCATGTTTACAGGAATTTCATCCTGTGAGTTGCAATGCAATTCACAAAAAAATCAATTTCTGTATATTGACCGGAAAAAAAAAGATTTATTCTGCTCTAGTAAGGAGCTTACCTAAGTAATATAAATATTACTGCCCAAACAGGCTCTTGCAAAATAACAGGTTCTCCTTCATACCATCTCCTTGTATATTTGAATACTTCATGCATAGCCATACAGCCTTGATGAAGTGAGGCCACTTTCAGCTGAATTTCCCTTCCCTTCCTGCTGGTCTTGTTCAAGATCAGTCAGTATTTAATCTTGCATTTAGTTCAGGTGGAGACAAGAAACGTGCCAAGTGACAGACCATCTTCACTTGAAAGCTCTTCTTCATTAGCAGTTCAGAGTATCTGAGTTTCTTTATAATAATTACACAGTAGTTTAGGATATTAAATGAATATGTATGATATGTAATGAAACAGATTTTGACTTTGGTGAATGCCAAGAAGATTTAGGTACCTAAGGCAAGTCTTTTTCTCATTTAGCTTAGTTGTCTAAGAATTAATCATCTTTAAATGATCATCCAAAGTTCCTCATAAAACATTCATCCAGACAATCTTAGGAAGGGATGAATAGATGTCAGCAGTGTTAACCTTAGGAAGGGATGAATAGATGTCAGCAGTGTTAACCTTAGGAAGGGATCTTAGACTATTGACATCTAATATTTAGATATAAAGTTATGAGAGAAGAACTTAAGTATGGGAAATACATTCCAAAGCTACTTAGGAGTTTTAGAAATTGCAGTTATTCAAGTAGCATAACGAATTCTTCATCTGGATATAGATTAAATAGCTATCACTCTTCTTCCAATTTATATGTAAATTTTCTTCTGCAAATATTAGAATTAATAATCTAAGACAAGATGTTAAAATGCATAAAACAGGATTTCATTGTGTAAAGAAGTGGTCAGAATTTTTTAAAGTGAGTATACTCAGATGATCTACGTTGACCAACATTGCACGTATTTAGTATATAATGTAGTATATAATAGATATAATATGAAATTATCATTGAAAGACTTAAATTTATAGAGCTTATTTTCTACCATTCTACAGTTTTCTACAATTCTACCAATTATGATTATTATTTTTATCAATGTCAGTCTAAGATTTTTGCATCCTCAAATATCATCACAAAACAAGATTTCACTTATTTTATGCCAGAAAGCGTGCTCTGAACAAGTCTAATAAATGCTAGCAAGAAGGGAGAGTGTTGTTGGGAGGAAGTGAGTAGAAGTGGAAACCAACCTTATCTCAGCCAGGTTCCTGAGTTACACTACAGATTTAACTCTAAAAGGTCAGAAGTGATAATGGGAGCTTTTCTGTCTAAATCCAAGCAATGATGCAGAACAGACCTCACAGTGAAGAACTCTAAGCAGGTTAGATATGTGAGTACACTTCCTATGCCTCCAAGCATCTATATATCTGTATGAATTAAAAATGATAGATCTTGAATTAAAAATGATAGATCTAGTCCATGCCCCATCCCCAAGGAAGCGTCAGTTATATCCAAACGGACCCTCCAAGTACAAGTCCAGATATATGGAAAGATGGAGATTCCTTTTCCTCCTGGAGAGCCTTTTGCTTGTCAGGTATATAGAGCTATAGAGAACTGTGTATAGATAAAGAGAACAATACTTTACTGTTCTTAATATGGCCAAAGATTTGAATCTCTTAAATGATGGCCAGTGACAGGAACAGGCTCAGCTTGGACAATAAAACTCTGCCTTACAAGAAAAATGTGGAAACAACAAGTACCACATATTTAGGACCAAAAAATGAAAATTAAAAATAAAAGGATAGATGAGAAGAGGTATTTGCCACCTCCTAAGAAGATTTTTAAATCAAAGGGGGACATTGTGATTAGATTAAGGCCTCAGAATGACAACAACTCAGCTTTCGCTTTGAACTGAGAGGGGCTCCCAGGATGAAGTGGTGTTCAAAGACAATTCCTTTGCATGAATAATATGGGGGAGGGTTTAATTACCACCTCCTCCTCTCATTCTTCATCCTCTCTAGCCAGAAAGCTCAGGTTTCACTGTGGCAGACAGGGGGAAGGGAGAGAGGGAAGAAAATACTAAAAGGCTGGGAAAAAAAAAAGAGGCAGCAGCCAGTGAGCTGTAGCAAAAAGGACGGAGGGAAAAAAAAAAAAAAAAAAAAAAACTGAC
>JAWLRI010000738.1:1219546-1232870 GCA_034781795.1 Crypturellus tataupa
GAAAGGGAAAGGGAAAGGGAAAGGAAAGGAAAGGAAAGGAAAGGAAAGGAAAGGAAAGGAAAGGAAAGGAAAGGGAAAAGGGAAAGGGAAAAGGGAAAGGGAAAGTAGGAAAAAAATTATCCTTGCCATAAATCTGAGAAAAGATAGTGTCATAAAATATAGCTTTTGTTCAAAACAGTTTTATTGCTCAAAAATTTCACTTTTCTCCTGAGAAAGTAGTGTCGAACAAAGGAAGTGTGTGCCCATTTTGCCAGATTTTAGATCTCTTCAAATGCAGTAGGTTTTAAAAGTTGACTTGAGCTCATACAATAATCACGGCTCAGAGCACAGATGGAAATGATCTTGATGAATATTATTAATAGTTTATGATCGGCCTTGTCACTTATCTTTGCAGATGTCTCAATATCCCTGCAATAAGAGTGCCCTCTCTGGACAGAAAAGCAAGATCTCTGCAGGCATCGCAGAAACAGTAATCTGGTTATACTTCTTTGCTACGACCAGTTCAAAGCTCTCTCTGCAATACAAGGTGGCTTATTCCCTCTTGCCGTTGTCTTCCTGGCTCATTTGCCGCCTGAGGATCTCGGAATTACAATGTCCCTGACGTACTAACCACACACACTCCCTGACGTGAACTTTCCCTTGAAAGTGTAGTGAGTCAGTTGGAACCAATTACTGTGTTGTGCAAAGCTCACATTATACAGTAGTGACTGAGAGGAAGCAGATTCCTACCGCGTTGCTCTGTTTCCAATGGTTTCTGACTAAGCCCCTCAAGGCACTATCGGGAGAATATTGATGATGATCCCACCACGATGGCTCGGTCTGTTCGCCTCTGACTGCTGTGTCTTGTGTGGGAGGTGAAGAGGAAGCCGAGTGTGGAGTCACTGAGTACTTGTCTGGGTCCACCCAAGGACTTGCAAGGTGAACAGGCTCATGGGCCCCTCTACGTCTGAATTGTCTGGGAGGAGCAGTCTAGAGTCTAAGACAGTCTCAAGGGCTCAGGCTTAACTCAGGTTTCCACATCCCGTCTGCTCTGTGCTATACATCCACAAGCCCTCCTCGAAACACCCTCAGACAGTCCTGCTTGATGACCACAGTCATTCAAAGACCAGCACAGGGACCTTTCTGGCCAGGCACAAAGCGGGGGAGCCAAACCGGCTCTAGCTTCCCCAGGTTTCACAAACCTACTGGAGAACCACCTGAGCCTGCCCAGAAGGAGCTCCGAAGAGACTCATACAGGCAAGAAATGTGGACAAAAATAAAACTGAAACTTAACCCTTCCTCAGGACTACTATCCTTGATGCAATCCGCAAGTCTCTTACTGTGATTTTTCCAATAGGACAAGCCCAAGCCTGCCCATACAAGGTGCTGCTTAGGGCATTTTCTCCCTGGAAGGAGGAGGAGGAGGGAATAGGAATTGCTCGGGGGAGCTGCAGGTTTCTGTTTGAATAGAGGAATCCGGGAAGATGGAAAAATATATATATGTTTTACTTAAATGAAGGATTCTTCTCCATTTTGGAGCATGGACCAGAGATGTGCCAGTGTAACACATCATCACAAACTGCCTCTGTGCAGCATCACGCTGTGTGCGGGGGGTAGGTTGTTGATTTGCATTTACCGAAATATTGCCCAGCTGCCATGCAGCTTGATCAGCCACCCAGCAGATGATGGAACAAATGACACAGGAGGAAGTGGAGATTCCCAATGACATGATAAGGATCCGGCGCACTTCGTGGCCCTGCCCTCCCTGCTGCAGCTGCTTCAAGCAGCCCACACAGCTCCTGAACCGCTTCGGGGAAGATAACTGACTCCGGGAAGAGAGAAGATAAAGGAAGAGACATGGACACATCATCCAAGATTAATGAGGGAAAAATGAAAGGCCTTGTAAAAAAAATTTTCCTTGTGCCAGAAACATTATTAATCCATGGTAACTCCCTGTGACAAATAGCTGCCAAATCCTTTCACTGGCATTTAAACTTTTATATACTCCATTGCACAAGCAATGAGTGGATGTGGTGCTGGGACATGCAATGGGCATTAGCTACAGTGAATATTGTTCACTGACATGTTAGAGTTCTTTTTTTCCAAATGCTTTAATGCCTTATATATCTAAATTGTGGCAAATTATTTTAATCACTTCTCTTTTTTTCTTTTCTCTTTTTTTTTCCAGTATTTTTGAACTCTCAGGGAAATTTTGGTGAAATTAATCAGAGATTTAGAGACATTTCAAAAAATATTTAGCCAGTTTTACAAGAACTAGGTAAACGACTGGTCAAATAAAAACCCAAATCAGTTTCCTTTCTCAGATAACCATAGACTTCAGGGAAGCAAAAATCCACAGAAAATAACACCTGATGGTGACATCATCGCCAGCTGAAATGTATAGATTTTTAATTTAAACATTTTTAAAAATATATTTTCTTTTCATGGTCCCCTTCTTACATTAAAAATATCTAATGTAGCATCTTTGTCTTTCATTGCTCTGCACAGCATGTCATAGAACCATTATTATTCATTATGGTTGCAAAAGACATTCAAGATCATCAAATCCAACTGTAAAGCCACCATCACCATGACTAGTAAACCATGTCCTTAAGTGCCTCATCTACATGTTTCTTGAACACTGCTAGGGACAGAGATTTCACCACTTCCCTGGGCAGACTGTTCCAATGCTTCACCACTCTTTCTGTTTACAATTTTTTCCTAATATCTAACCTGAACCTCCCCTGGTTCTCTCCGACCTACCAATAGGTCTTGTCCTATCAGTAGTTATTTTGGAGAAGAGGTTGACTCCTGCCTCCCTAAACCTCCTTTCAGGTAGTTGTAGAGAGTGATGAGATCTCACCTGAGCCTCCTCAGACTAATTAACCCCAGTTCCCTCAGCCGCTCCTCCTAAGATCAGTGTTCCAGCCCTTCACCAGCTTCATTGCCCTTTTTTTGGACCCCCTCCAGTACATTATTTGAACAAAATGAGCACCTTTTAGTTATTTGAACAAAAGATGGCATTCAGGTTTCCATTTTGTTCAGTGGTAAATGGAAATCCATGGGGACAGGACAAAGTTCAGATCTTTTGCCCTACAGGGATGCTATGACAATAGGCTCTACCAGGCTGCTTATACATCATATACTCCAAATTCAGGTTTTCACTGCAGCTCTCAGCTGAAAGACTGATGTAGCACCCTGCATTTTAGTGCAGAGATGGTCACCATCCCCCAAGGGTGACAAGGTTCCAGGACACCAGAACAGGGTGTTGAGCTGGTGATGGACAAAGAGCTAAAGCCCTAGCCAAGATGCAAGACTGAAAAGTTGCCCTTAGGCCTCAGATGTGAATTATCATCCCTCCTTAGCTCTTGTCTATACTACCAAAATCCTTTTGAACATGTAGGTGTGGGGGAACTGATTTCTTTGCTACCTCTTATAGGAAATATCTGACATTGCCTCCTGAATCTTCAAATTTATATCAAATTTCCATGTTTGTCTGAAATAGAGTTAAGTAGCATGAATCTGCCAGTTGATAAGTCAATTCTGCCTGTTCGATGAGGTTGTGGTCCTTGGGTTTCTCCATTTGCAAAAGGACCTAGAACAGGCTGAGCAAGCTGGAGGGAGGGAAACAAGAAAAAAGGCAACCCCTAGAAGAAGATTTTGAAAAAGATTTTGCTTTTCCATTGCTAGAAATAACAATCAAACCTCCTGAAGAGGTGACGTGGCATCCTGTTGTTATGGACTGTGTTTGAGAAAAGCATCTGTTCACAGGGGCTTTTGGAATATCCCTAGTGAGGAATATCCCTAGACCTGTGTTCCCTCTGGAACAGTTCTGTGCTTTCTAAGGAAGCAATAAAAATGTTATTGGCCTCTGCAACAACTGTGTGTGCCTGCTTTTACACATCACCTCTTTATGTTAGGAGCAAATTACAACCAAAGGCTGGAGAGAAGCTCCTTACATAGCGAGTTCCAAGAGAGCCAGTTTGGTACAACAGTGAGCTGGAGGACACCAGATGGGGAATCTAGGGAAAAACCACTAGCTATTTTCATGGAGCACCCACAGAAGGCAGGCTTCATGTTCAAAGGACACGCCGCAGATGTGTCTGCAAGGAATAGCATGCACAGAGAATAGAGAAAGTTTTCTTTTAAGAACAGAGAAGCTCTTCCCTAATCTAGTTCTGCTTTTCCCATGATTTCTCTGCTTCCACTCAGGATATGCCTCCTTCCAGCAAGGAGCACTTACACAGATGAAGAAAAGTCCGGATCTTCAAAGGGCTGCAACACATTGCCACAGCGCTGTCATAGCATGGCTTAGCCCCGTCTATATAGGCAAGATCAAACAGCATCCTGCAGAGTCAAGATGCTATTGCATTACAACATGAGTCTTCACTGTGACAGATTTGGCCAAAAGCCAGGAAAAATGGGTCTACTCAGAGTGAATGAACTTGAAATCATAGACAGAAGTCAGAGATTTATGCTACTGCAGTCATTTCAATCTCCACTGTACTCACATTAGAAATCAAATCAAGACACTGTTCCCCTGGTAATTCAGACTTACCCAGCCATCTGCAAAACAGTCTGTGAACTCTGAACCTTGCATGTCATCATTTCAGCTAAACTTCCTGCAATTTTCTTTCAAAAATGTGGTCATCACTATTATTAGTATTAATTAATATCAGTTAATTGATATTAATCTGCAGAAAAGTTGGTAAAATCCTTTGGGAATTTTCCTGTGCAAACATCTATCCTACGAAGAAATGAAACTATACCCTTATCTTCTCCTTTAACTGTCCAAACAATGCTGTTAGTTTGACATAAAGTCATTCAGATATCTTTGGTGGCACGTTGCTTCCAAATGCTTTCAAAGACAGAGATTCAGAGTAGCAACCTAAAATCCCAACCAATACACAAAATCCAGAGATTTTGTGAAGAAATTTTATCTGTCCCTCCTATATCCTTGATTTTGGCCTTGATGTCATGAATGGATTTATCATTCCTTACTATATGCAAGATGAATCCACCAGCAATGTAGGTGGGAGTTAAAGAGAGAGCTGCAGTGATGAGCCAGGTAAAGTTTGGCCAATCAAGCAGGACTAGTAGAGGAACTGGGGCTCTGTAAATGCATGTAAATGACTGTTACTGCTTCTTGTCACATAGACAAAAACTCACAACAATTCAGAAAATTTCCATCTCATAAAAATATTCAAACCTAAAGCATCTGAAAAAAAAAGGCCAAAGCAAAATTGTCCATCTGAGCAAGTAGAACTTCAAGACCTTTTGTTTATTTTTATTTGGAATTTGCTAAATGCTGTGTATACATAGGACTGAATAAGACTGCGATTATACTGCTTAACCAGTCACCACAATTCCAATAGCTAACTCAAAACCATTGCAGAGAAAAAAAGAACACAAAGGCATTTAAGCAAATACTCAGTTAAGTGTGGCTTGGCTAGGTGTATTTAACTCGGTACAAAGCATAGGCTGCAACTCAGGTCCCAGCAGTCATCTGCCTGATAAATTACTAAATCTGTGTCTATGTCCGTAAATAAGCCAGCCCCTCAAGGGTCTTGTTACAGCTTGTGCTCACACGACAATTTTCTTCCAGGCCAACAGATGAGGGCTGTGCCCAGACTGTCTATTGGAGATATTTCCTGGTGATGCTTTCCCTTGCATCCATCATTGCCTGGGAAAGGGCTGGATGACTAAGCCAAAGCTGCACCAGGAGGAGACTGAGCATGACCAAGTGAGGTCCATGGTGGGACGGTGCCTGCAGGCTGCTTCTGGTTAGTCTGGTAAGTTAGACCGACTGATGAACTATCAAACAAGCACACTTTAGCCATGAAGTTCTTTCAAGAGCCAGTCCAAAGCAACTGGAAGCTGACTCCTTCCACATTACGGAAAAAGCAACCACTTGGGCCTACCTTCAGCCTTTATGCAACCTTCCCTGATGCCTTAATGCGCTTCATCTAGACGGGAGGAGCAGGGGTGCAATGACTGCCTTAGACCGCAGCGGTGACGGCCAGGCTGTCGGGCTGTCATCTCCTTGTGGCTGGTGAAGGTGTAAGTTCAGGCTTCTTTTCATTGCTTTGTTTCCACACCGGCATCTACTCCAAGGATTTCCTCTACCAATGTCACTTGAGCCAGCAATGAGCACCGGCAGGAAAAAGTGATGCTGCATGAGGACGTGTGTACGTGGCCAAACCTCCATTGCTAGCCAGGAGATCGGATATGTCATCCAGAGCCGTGATGGTATTCAGGGAGTACAGGGCCTAGCTGTCAAGGCCTCAACCTGACGAGAGGCATAAAAGAGCAGCGTCTTTGAAATCCGCCCACGCAGCTAGAACTGAAAGCAGCATTTTCGGTAAAAGATTAGGAAAGCAAGCTGAATCAGAAGGCTCTGCACTCTGTCATCACTCACTTGTTATCAGCACATACATTGAGGCAGTGTACGTGTGCTAAGGGTCTCTGACACAGCTGCCCACTTCCAATCATGGGGGAAAGTAAGAACATTATTTGGTCGATGCTTTCCTGTGACCAGGTTTTGCTTCTTTGCATGCAAGCTGCTTGGGATCACTAATACACTCTGTTATTCATTATTTATAAGCAGTACCCTCTGATATTCGTTATTTATATATTTATAATTTGTCCATATCCTGCTCCTCACTGCAACACTGCTGGATACTTTCACACACTTTAAACATGCTTATAAAGCTGGGGAAAAGTCTTTAGCAAATAAACAGCCCAAACTGCCCAACCAGCAGCCTTACCAAAGCGCCAAGCCTCCACAGGCACTAACACAACCTCCCACCCACACCGTGCACCGAGACACCCCTAACAACACCCGGAGAGCTCACAGGGCAGCCAGTGCTCCCCTCCCACAGGTGAACAACATATCCTAAACAAGAAAAGACAGGAGCAGCCCCAGACTTGGGGAGCAGCAGTGGATCTGGACAGTGTCACCACGCGAGACATCCCACCAGACTCAAATGAGATGGATCCTCTCTTGAGGTCTGCACCGCTGCTAATGCTCTCTGCTGGCCTCAATTGCCTCCTGCAGCCACGATGCTGGGCAGCTGCCTAGAGGCTGAATGAGCAGCAGGTTTGCTCCTCATCTGCAAGTGCTTTTAATGGCAAGTGAACCACCTTTCAAGGTAATACTGTGTAAGTGTATAGGTAAAACAGCAACTTTGGGTGAACTAGCTGGTAAGTACTAGCAACAGACAACAGAGCTGCCTATAAATGAGTAAAAAGGGTGTCCTGAGCCCACACAAATCTCATCCAGTCTAGGCAAGTCTCACTTGCTCATTTTGGTCAGTGAAGACTAAGCACCTAAATGCCTCTGAGGGTCCGCACGTCTTGGTTCCCATGTAGCAGCAGCAAAGAGCAGCCCTGCCCCAGCTCAGCAGGGAGGTGGAGGCCAGCGAGGTGCAGGGCACAAAGCTGCGGGAGGCCTGCGCAGCCTGTGACCTTCTTCGCTTAGGGCCGTACCCTTCCGAGGGTCCAGACCCGTACAGCCAGGAGCTGTGCTGGCAGACAGACGGCATGGATAACCATGTGCCAGGCCCTGAACTGCCTGCCTCTGTTCAGCTTAGTTGATTTATACAGCCGTAGCTTATGTATCTCCCAATTGCATGTGCTCATTCTATTCTGTGATGTTATCTATGGCTCCTACATGGAATATACAGCTGGTATTTAAAAATAGCATCAAATCATTCTAAATTAGGCCCTCACTGCTGTCACATTAGACTATAGGCATTTGATTAAGTCATTTCTCTTAATTTAGAATCCACAGGACAAACCTCTAGCTGATCTGCTTTTTCTTCTCCTCCATGCTGGTTACGTAGTAAAACTCACCAAACTATCCAGAAGGTCAGTTTTGCTCACAATCACAGCCCATTCTAGCTAAGAGTTCTGGACGTATCCAAATGTGCATTCCTTATTTCTGGCCTGAATCTGTCTGCTTTTGATGTCTAACTCTTGGTGTCAGTTATAGCTTTCTCTGCTGCATGAAAGCGAAATTGTTGGAAAGTTTCAATTTTGCATGATTGATTTCATTTTAAAGACAAGTGGTTCTCTCCAAATCCTGTAAAGCTTCACTTATAAATAACTTTAGATTTAAATGTCCAAAATGCTGGTAGCTTCCTCAGTGATTCAGCATATAGTGAAAACAACCAGTGTTTTAGGTCTGTCTGCACCCAGTCTTCATGACTCTCAAACTGCCAATGACATTTATATTAAAATCCACAAGTGGATTCTCAGCTGCCATAAAACCATAACTTAAGGCAGGATTCTGCTTTCATTTACATTCATATCAGTTTTTCAACTCTACCGTTTACGGTAGATTCTCCTACACAGGAAAAGAGATGTGGAACTTACCAGACGTCAGCTCAGTTGTTCATAGTTTTGAGGAATTTAAGGATGGAACAGACTGTTCGATCACTTAGTCTGTCATCTTGATTATGGAAATTCGTTCAGTTATTCTTGCATTGGGTCCAATAAATCACATTAAACTTCCAAAAAATCATCCAGAAGATTTCAAAACACAGGAATCCACCACTCCCCTTCATCGTTCAGACAACTGTTTAAGAAAACTTACTCTTAAGTATGGTTGCCTCATTTCTCATTTCAATAGATCTGATTTCAACATCTAGCCATCATTCTTCTTTGCCTTTCCCTTTCATACGAAGCAGATGATGATTATTACATGGCTTTCTCTTGTAGGGAGGACAACGCGGCGCTGCCAACAGGTTGCTTCTTGCTTTTCTTTCTGATAAGCTCTGGCACACTCACTGATCGGCAATCAAGGGCTGTATGGAAATCCTGACCTTACAGAAGATGGGGAGTAAGATCTCTGCAATGTGGATAGGCTAAAATCACCTCGGTGTCACCGAGGGAATGTCTCTCACTGTATCTTTCTGGCAGCAGTGTCACCAAGGATGGTGTTGAGGACAGTTCCTGTTGCCTGCTCCTGCTGCCTGCTTGTTTCCACCCCCAGAAAATGCCCCCCCTTCCTATTACTCTGAGCAGACAGTCTATATAGCTACATAGTAAATGGTTTTCATGTTTGCAGTTATTTTTAAACCAGATCAGTTCACTGAACCCATCACTAAGTACTACAGATTGTGTGTTGGACCAAAGGAACGAGTAGATGGCAGTGTGTGCATTTAGAAGGGGGATAGGGACATTTGAAGGTGATGGAAAAGGATATGCAGGAAAAAATGCACAATGAACAGTTTCTTCTGGGTAAAAACAAGGGCTTGACATTCTCTAGAGAACTGCTGACGTCCTTCTTTTGCTCTGTGATAGTTAGGTTATTTAGCCATAGTCTATGTCAAACACTCAACAAAATCTAAATGCATTTTGCCTGACCTTTGTTAGACAAACTCGGTGCTTCATCAGAGAATGAAGTCAGGATTTTTCAAGATCTTACTTCTACTGGCAATGGTCATCTGCCATTAAGGACAGTGGCAGCCAAGAAGTCCTTCTTCCCACTGACTGTGATTATAAATCCTGATAAGAAATCAGGTTTTGTTTGACAGTGGTAACCATGTCAATGTAACATAATATATAAACATAGATGTGATATACTTTCAACTAAATATACCTACATCTGTTTTCGATAGCACTGTGTGGATTGGCATTAATCATATCCTCCTACTTTAATTCTTTCCTGGTAGGCTTCAGCGACCTACGTTATCCTGCTGTCGTAAAAGCACGATCACACAACATTAGCTATGGCTGAGAAGGAAGTAGTTGTGGACATGAGAGACTCACCACTCCCATTATGTCATTTTCTAAAGCAAAGTTTCAATATGATTTAAGTGCTGCTATTACTGCCCCTGTAACTCAAGAAGGACACACAGATTTGTGCCTCACTGGACTCTGGCTCTTGATCCCTGTTCAAACCTAAAGAGGACGGGATTAAGCCAATGAGACCCTGCGTATTTCCAGAGTAATATATATGCGTCAGTCAAGGATGCGCTCAGCCATCAAATTTAAAACATTAAAATGGAATAGAGAACAAAGAAATAACAGTTCAAAAGAAAGGTGGCTATGAACAGACCCCTCTCCCAAATAAATTTCATTTCAGAAATAGTCCCAGATCTCTAGGGTTCCTGTGTATGTGCTCCCGATCAGGGCAAGGCAAGCATGGTGAAGCCAAGATCTCTGAAGGACAGCTTTGCAGGTTAGCTGTGTCCAAGTGTGCGCTTGGGCCATACATGCTAAAATCTCTCTTTAGTCTGGCAGCACCAGAGAGAAAATCTGATGTCAGGAAATTGTGCTTTAACTCTTGCACAGAGGCAGAGGACTTGGTTACAAGATCGTGAACATGTGTGATGTTGGCAGAGCTTGATGGTTGCTCTTTACCTGGCAAAATGACAGATATTATCACATTATAAGCCTGGTTTGTGGAAGACTTTTCTACCCTGTGTATTTCTGGGTAGTAGCTCATGTAAGCAGGGTTTTGGGTAGCTCTGTTGATACCTTTTGATTTTCTGGTCCCCTTTGGAACACATACCACAAGTGTCCCCTTGTCACATAAGACACTTTGATCATTTGAGGGTAGACAAACCAACGGTATATGCTGCCTAAAGGGAAAAGCCTGAAGCAGCACCCTGCCTCAGCACCTTCGTGCTTGCTAAACTGTGCTATACTTTGAAGGGCACTCCAAATCATCCTAAACCAAATGGCTGCTGAAAGCAGCTCTCCCACCTTCTCCCTGTCCAAGTTACTCATTCTTACTTTTTTTGCTCCTCAAATAGCTATATTTAAGCTAAGTTAGGCCTCCAGACACAAGTAAAGGGACTGTGCAGAGGTATGACGGAGGAGCTGGACACAGGAGGAGGGCAAGAGAGCTCCTTTTGCCAGCACTGCCAGGTCAAAATCATTATGAAACTCTGGCCTAAACCAGAGCCAGGCTTGTGATCCGGGACAGTGCAGATTTCTCAAGAGGCTGCACTTTCACATGCCCCCTAAGGCTGCATGTGCAGTTCTCACCTCCCTTCCATGCCGAGAGCCACGGCTGAGCACATCACAGCGGCCGAGCACACCTGAACGCCTGGTGCTCGGCGGGTGTTGTCCCCCCCCCGTACTTGAGCACCGCTCCGCGCAGGTAACTGGTGCTCGGTGGGTGTTGTCCCACCCCGTACTTGAGCACTGCTCTGCACAGGTAACTGGTGCTCGGCGGGTGTTGTCCCCGTCCTCGAGCACTGCTCTGCGCAGGTAACTGGTGCTCGGCGGGTGTTACCCCCCATCCTCGAGCACTGCTCTGCACAGGTAACTGGTGCTCGGCGGGTATTGCCCCCCGTACTCTGGCACTGCTCCACACAGGTAACCACCGCCTCGGGAAGGCCGCATGGACATGACGAGCACACGTGGACGATCTTCCCACCGCACCACAGCTCCGCGTGGGGACACGGCCACCTCTCACAGCCGGCAGTCACCCCGGCGGGCCTGGAGACAGGAGCAGGGGACAAATACACGTTCAACGTCCCCAGTGGAGCTGGCAGGAACCAGCGAGCACCCACCGCGCGGCGCCGAGTCGCGGAGCGCCGCGCTGCTCCTCTCACCTCAACAGTGCCACCTAGTGCCCCTTTTCAACCATTTCCACAAGAAACGGGGGGAAAGCGGGGAGAGACACGTTTGGGGTAATTTAAGAGTTTTTTAAAAAGAGAAGGAGCCTATCGTGAGGTTTAAAGGTGCTGGGAGCCCTCGAACCGCCGCCGGCGGTAGTGGCAGCTCCAGGTGACCTGTCTGTCCCCGCGTAGCTCTTAGCCACCGGTAACGCCACGGAGTGAGAATTTGTGGGGGGGGCGGGAAAACGAATTTCCAGCTTTTAAAGTATTTAATGTGCTCTCAGGCTCGTTTTAACACAGCTAACATAGGTGTTAACGCCAATAGGTGCTTGCTTGGGTACTTAATGTAGAAAAATGTTTCCGAGAGTGAAAGAGTAAAGCAGGGTTGGAAACGGCAAAGTTCATCCATTCATAGAGGCAATTCCCTTATTAATAAAAACCAGCAGCAGCAAAAGCTGTCCCAGCTCAATAGTGGCTGTGGGAGTCCCAAAGCTCAAGCCTGCAGATGCGGGAAATGGGGAGACGGGAAAGTAGGGGGTTTCTTCTAAATGAGGGAACCCGACGAGGAAATCAGGTGGTGGCAACATGTGTGTATTGCAGTTCTTTGTAAAATCTGCAGCTTAGCTAATTGAATTCATGCCGCTGAATTGGTCCTTGGCTGAGCTCATTTGGGCAGGGTCTTTTTTTTTTTTTTTTTTCCTCTTTCCCTCCTTACAGGAGTTCCCTCCCTCCTCCTTCCCATCCTCCGCCTATTAAAACAACTCAAATCTCACTTGTTAAAAGACCCCATAACGTGGAGGAGGCAGAAAAGCGGCAGCAGCAGGAAAGGAAAAGACGTCTGGAAAATATTACCCGTTTGCTGCTGCTGCTGAGAGACCTCATTGAAACAGTTCCTTGGTCAGCAAGGCATCACCAAAGAGACTTTATCTGATGCCGAACATCTCAAACTTTCAGACACTGCCTTGCAACTTCTCCAGGCTCCTGGCTAGCCGGGTTTGAAATAAGATCTTCAGCTTCAACCACGAGAAATTAGCACATAATTTATTACTTCTATTTTTTTTAATTATTATTATTATTTGAAACAAAAAAAAAACTCTATAAAATTGAGTTAGAGAAGCAGTGAAAGAAAAATAAGTTATATTAGGGAATACACGTGGAGAAAAATGAGTAGGACTGATTCGCCTTAAGGTTTTTTTTTTTTCCTTTTTTAATTGTTATTACTTTTTTTGAAAAAAAATCTGAGTGTCTCAGTAAGTCTCTGAAAAGTGCGATTTGATCTTTTACCTCAAACTTGGAAACTGTTCAGCGGGAGCAGCGGTACGTGAGACCACACAGCTGGCTGAAGCCCCTCTATGACCAAAGGACAGAAGGACAAACAAGGTGGGTGATTTACGCTTAAACTCCCGTCCTCCTCCCCCCACCGCAGCAGAAGCCCCTCTCCCCTCACCCCCCTATTCAGAGCAGGAAAGCTGAAACAGATCCCCGAAAAGGAGCGGGGTTCTGGGGGCGGCTCCTGCCCTCCCTACCTTACACCTATTTTAGCAATAAATGGGGCAGGGATGAGGTTTGCAGCTGCCCCCCACCCCTTTCAAACGCGGCCCAAACGCGCGTTGCCGCTGCCTGTAACTGCGAAGATAAATCCAAACGGAGCAGAGATGGGGCAGCGGGTCGCGAGGCCCTCCCCGGCGCTGCGCGGCGCGAGGTGAGCGCGGCTGCCGCCCAGGCAGCACTGGTGGCTCGTGAACCCTCTTGGCTTGACCGTCAGGGGC
>JAWLRI010000738.1:1233297-1270986 GCA_034781795.1 Crypturellus tataupa
CTCGTTACCCCCGCGCGCGGTGCCCGAAGAGCCGCTCCGCTGCCCCGCGCTGCCGGCTGAGGCCGAGCAAGGAACAGGCTCATCACGAGCTAAGAGGCAGTGAAAACCAATAAGCTGCTTATTGTTATTATTATTGTCTTCCCAGAGTAAGGCTTTTTTATGGCAAAAACTTGCCTGAGCTTCGTAATCAGCAGCCAGAAAATATTTCTCAACTCATTTTTTTTATAAACCTTAATCCAAACCTTAAACTGGTGTACGGACATGATCTAATTCCTTTTTTTTTCTTCTTCTTTTTTCTTTTTTTTTTGATGGAGGTGTTAATTTGACAGCACACATCACTGTCTCTGTTAGACACAAATCACAGACTCACACTCGTGGAAATCACAGAATGGTTCAGGTTGGAAGGGACTTCTAGACATCATCCAGTCCAACCCCCGTGCTAAATTCATTAGCAGTCAATTCATTAGTAAGCAATTAAGTCCCCATTGCTTACTGAAACCTGCAAGGGACTTGGGAATTTTAGGGGGAAATGTTGTCTGAGTAGACAGGAGTTTCCTAATTTGCTGATCAAAGTCTGTAAATGCAGACACAGTTTGCCATCAGTATTAATGCTACATTATCCTGTTATTTTAAACCTAACCCCAGAGTTAATTTTAGTTTTATGTGAGCCCTTTCCAGAAGATCAATAGCATGCAAAAATCTGGAAGTGATAAATAGCCAAAGCACCAGATATGGTGATTCTGCTATAGTAAAGATGTGCAGATGTAACATAACTTTTCAGTTTCCTCTCTGCAGGCTGTAAACTAGAAGAGGGAGTCTGGACAGCTATTTTATTCTTGTAATGAATGTGTACCTGGAATCATTTGTACTTCAAAGATAAATGATTTATTTTGCTGCCAAAATGAGGCTAAATGTACCTAAATATTGAGTGAAATTCATAACTCTCAGATGCTGCTGTGTGTATGCGCAAGGTGCAGGTGTGTAAAGCCACTTGCAGCGCTTCTCAGTCTGTGCACACACGCAGACTCCCACGTGCACTCGAACACAGCCAGCAACTCAAGCAACTGATCTGCTGAAGCCAGTGCTGTCATTCTCACAAGGAAGGCTTTGTCTTTTGAGACTTATAAAAAATTGATATTCTTCTTTGGGATCTGTGCAGAACGTTTCTCAATATCCATACGCAGATAGGGCTTCACGTGGCAGCTTTTAAGTCAAGGAAAAACACATCCAGCTCCACTGATGTCAGGGATACTGCTGAGTAAGAGCTGCAAGATTATTATATGCCATCCCCACTGACTCTACCTTCAGATGGATGCCCCTGTGGGCAAGGAGAGTAAGATGTGGTCTGTTTTCTGGGAAAAACAGTTATCTGTCACAGTAGAACTGATAGGTTCCATATGACACTAGAAAAAAAAATTAGATAACAGTACCCTAAGCCTTATGCAGAATTTTGTAGACCTTGAAGAGCTTTTCAGATTATCGTGATTCCCGTAGGAGCTGAGTCAGAGAGGTGAATTTGCTTAATTAATATCACCTAGCAAGTTAATGGCAACACTAGGAACAAACCCCAAATTGTCTGAGTTCTGGTTCATTCTCCTCAGGTTCTTCAGTAAATGAAATACAGCAGTTAAGCAATGACCTTTCACGAAGGAGATTAATCTGTATAATAAATCTGTCGAATGAATGAATACACTCTTTTTTTTTTTTTTTTTTTAATCACGACCACTCCAGAAATAACTGCTTTGTAAAGCAAGTTTGATTTCTTATGCTTTCACTACAGGGCTTCAAGATAAATGATACCCTGATTTTCCTCTTCAACTTAAGTACACACTTATCTTTAATGACTTGCTTACATGCTTTGCTGAATCCGAAGTCTTGGTTACTATGGTTAGGAGACTTTTAAGACATTAGCTCCCATAGATGCATGCAAAAATAAGTCACTTCCAAAAGTGCCCAGCAGGTCTATTTGTAACATAGATTTTCAGACAAGGCTGATGCCCAGATCTCATTGCATGGGGGTTGGTTTACACTGTCATTTCAGCTGGAATCAGGAGTGTGCAGTGAAGCAAATGCTTCAGTTGGCCCTTCTCACCATGCTCTGGTTGGTGTTGCAAAGTGGTCACTGGGCACGTGAACTGAATGAAGCTAAACACAAGGTTTACCCAGGAGCACACCTAAAGCCTTCCAGACCCTAAGGGGTATTCAACCCATGCTGTCTGACTAAGCTTAGCTCAGCGTGAACCCTGGAAAAGTCTTCACAGTGAAGAAGTGCTCAGATGAAGGGGACAAAATAAGTAGTACCTTTGTGCTTGAACCTTCGCTGTTGTTTCTTGGTCAAATATTGCCATTTGCAGTATAATGCGCTTTTAAAATATGTTTAGACCTCAGAATTAATAAGTGATATTTTTTCAAAAAATATCAAAAAAGTTTTTCAAAAAACTTTTTATGTATGAACTTCCTATGTCTCCTTCCCCTGCTTTTTGATCTTCCCAGAGAAAAACTAGACAGCAGTACTGCATAGCAGCGTGTTTGAGCATTAGACCTGAGGGGCTTCTTAAACAGGTGACGCAGTGAACTGCACGCCGTGTGCTGCGAGCAAACCCAGCTTCAGCTTGGCCTCCGTTAGCCGCCGGTTCCAAGTGCTGCACTCGCACATGCAGGAGGTGCCCTGATCGCTTTCCTTAGTCCTCGGGCAGCTACACAGCTGTTGGCAAAGAGTAAATGACCAGATTACAAATGATGTTGCTGTTTTGACACTATTCCAGATATGTTTTCTGGATGTATATTTTCCTCTCTTCTGTTTATTATAACAAATCAAATCTTTGCTCTCTTTATCTCCTAACTTTTTCAATAACAGAGAGGCAACAAAGCTGACTAATAGCCATTTGGCCAGATTGTGCCACCTAATTGTGAAGGAAAGAGAAAAGGAGTACTTTGTTATGGAAGTCAGCAGAGTTCTTGGCTGAGCAAAGACCTTGCTCAAATCAGGACTTAAAAACCTGCTGAATTGCAGTGATATATCCAGGCCTCATGCAAGTTAGATCTAGACTCCCTATTCCCAGGGAATAGGGAGAATTAAAGTATATCTCAGTATGCACTCATGTGTAATCAAAGTCAATGCTTAGCCTGGGAAAGGAGGAAGAGCCTCAGTTGTTGGAGGTAACCCCTCAGTTGCTGTAGGTACATTGCAGGTGTCTGTCAGTTCTTTGTTAACTTGGGATTTTATATAATGTCACAAGCTTTTAGCTTTCCCAGTTGTTAACACTGATGTAGAATATGGTCTCCTTCATCAGAAGTGTAACAGGAAAGCCCTACTTTTTGCGTAGCTTTATCAGGGTGCTGAACAGGCTGCAGACACTCTACAGAGGAGTGTCTATGACACTCATCTTGTGCATGTAAACCTCGATCCTACCTGCTGGAGTCAACACTAAAGCTCATATTGGCTTCAGCTCTGTGGTGTTAGGTGAGGGTCCCCGGGAAGGATTGAGGTGCCCTGACCATGCAGCTAAAAATTAGCAGACTTGTAGGCTCCCAGTACCATGCATGGGGGCAGGGGCACCTCCAAAAAGAATCTGACACACGTGGTGCTATGAGCAGCTCAGTACGTATGTGCAGCTGCTTGGAGCTAATTCCTAATCACCTGAAACCTTAATCTCATCGCCCCCTCAAAATCTGCTTCAGGGCTGACGCAGGGCATAGACCCACTGACTTCTTTCACGGTTAACTCGTGTCCACCCTAAGAAAGAGGAGAGCACTGCAGGATCACTCTTGTCCTCCTGTTTTAGAGAACTGGTTAAAAACCTGCCCAGAAAACGGAAGACCGAGGTCAGAGACAGTGAGCTGTGTTTTAACCACTCACTGACCTTTTTGGCAGGTGAGGATCTCTGTTCCTCTCTTTCAGCATAGCAAAAGGTCCTTGCGTATATAAAATGTGTGTATAAAAATGCTGTGCTCCTGGTTCTGTTGAAGCAGAGAAATGAGGCACTGCTCGCTGCAGGTCTGCTTTGTCCAGAGCACCTGATTTCTAGCCTATACAGAGCTGTTCAATTTATTTATTTCTTTATTTTAAGATCACACTATGGGGTGTCTACAGCACCTTCACGCCAATCAGTCAGCTGTTCAGTGGGGCTGTAGTGCTGGCAACTTAGTGCTGGCAGCATATACATTTTGTGGAAAGGAGTTTTGCTCACACTTGGAAAGGGTAATTATCAAGGAAGCGACTGAAAAACAACTGTGGTTGCAAAAGTTAATGTGAGTGCTTGGCCTTCACCAAGCATTTGAGGCTTATGTCTTCCCTCAGCCTGGCATTATATTAGGCTTACAGTGCCATAGCAGAGTATTGTGCACTGTTTCTCTGGTAATATTTGATTTAGGTTTAGGTGACAAGTTCAGGGAAATTTTAATTAATGTCTGACTAAGGATATTTGAAAATTTTAATTGATGGCTGACTAAGGATATCATATTGCACTTTATTAGACCAAACTAAATATTCATAGCAGCACTGTCTGGTCTTAAAATGTGCAGTGTAGCTATTCCCTATCCTCAGGGCTATTATTTGACTCAGCATTTCTCTTTTGGCCCTAGACTTGTACAAACGTCATTTCCCTTTATTTTTTGGCTGTATTACTGGAGAAGGGTGGAGAGGTTTTGGCTGCTTTGTCATTGTTTGAGCACTTTCAGGCTGATAAAAATCAGTTCAGCTGGGCAACTCAATAGCTCACATGCTAAAGTGGAGAATATTGAGCAACTTTTTCCAGACTTTGCCTGAGATTCAGTCAGTTGAAAGACTATGCGTAAAAGCTTCAGCTTCATATACAAAGGGGAAAATTTCTTTGATGAAAGTCAGCAATTTAGATCAAAATACAGTTTATTTTCCCAAGGTTGATAAAAACTAAAAAAGGAAAAAAAGAAAAAAAATATTTTATTAAGACCAGAAATCAATTTCTTGATCTTAGAAGACTGCATTTTGGGGAGGGCAGGAAGCTGTGCTGTAATGCCAAGATCAGAGAATTCACTTCTTGTTTTTCTTCTGTGAGGAAGCACTTCATAGGAAGAAAAAAAAGCAACAATAAATTAATATAAGAAGAAACTTGGAGCAATATATAGTTAGTCAAATGTGGACACTCCAGATGTTAAGCTAAATCCTGTGAGCTCTACCCATACAAGCAGTCCATTGATTTCAGTGGTGCAGTTCTTAATGTAGGCAGGCTTTGGCCCCTCCTCACTACTAGAAATTTTCTATTTCTGGCAAGAGAAGAGAAGCAGTGGATCCAAAGCGAGAAGGCATAGTACAACCGCACCATTAAGGAAACATTTGCCTTGATGTTTGTGACCTTTTGCTTACCTGTGGGATTAATAAGCACCCAGGCTATTCGACTTCAAGGCAATCTGGAGGCGATCCATTACTTAATTTGTTTTCTAAAGCTGGTCTATTTTCGGGACTGTATTCTAATTCACTTATAACTGTGGTTGTAAAATCTATCCTTTATAAGGCTTCCTTGTGACCCTATTGTGAAGGGCTTTTAGACAGGACAGGTCAGGGAAGGAGCCTCTTGCTGCTGGGTGATTGCAGCACCCATCGGAGCCCAGCCCTAAGCATTCAAGGAAGGCCTAGAGATAGAGTCCAATTTCTTTAACATATCTCCAAATATATATTTAAGAGGCTTCCTCCTGTCTTGATATTTAAGACCCTAAATAGCTAGTGGAAAAAACATAATCTTCATAACTTCAGACTTTGTAATCGCCTGGTTTATTTTCATTTTGTAATAGGTTCTGTGTTGAAATTTTCTTTCCCAAGCCTGTAATTGCAGAGCACTATGCTGTTGGAGCTCGCTAATATTTTTTTCCGAGTATTTCACAAGAAAGAGTTAAAGGCATATATGATGTAAGGAAGTGGTGTTCCAGCTTCAGATTTGGCCAACAGATGGTGAAACAAATGTTGTCAGTAGAAAAGCAAGATGACAGCAGCAGGGAAAATATGAATAGCAGCAAGAAAACACAAATATTACGTCCGTTACTCTGAGAGGCCCTAATTCAGCAAAATCTTAAAGCATGTGCTTCAGTTTCGTTGAGATCATGTGCTTGTTGGGTTAGCCTTAAAGAGGCCTTACCCACTTTATGTTCCTAACGCCAAATACCTCCATTGACAAAAAACACTGCCATTAACTTTCTGTAGTTATGAGAAAGCTGTTGCATGAAATGGCTAATGTGGTTGCCAAAAAAAAAATCAGCTGAGTAATATATTCTGCCCGTCTGCCTGCCTCTATGTGTATCCATCATTTGTTTCAAGGCTATCGGAGCAGCCTCCATCTCAGCTAAGCTCCCATAACCTAGAGCTTAGGTTGGAAGATTTTAAAGACAAATAATTTAAGCATGCAGAAGGTGTCAGAATCAGATGGTATTCTAATGAATTCTGGAGTCCAGAGTGAAGCTTTGGCTTTGTTAAATTTTGCCACAGACTTAATCTCAATCCAGCTTTAGCCCTGCACGCACACGCTCACCCATGCATATATCTATATACACAAATGTATGAATAATGCATTTTTGCAGTGGTATTGAGAAGACCTTTTAGAGCAGATGCCTGATTATATAAATACAAATTATAAATATAGTCAGACATCTGTTTAACAAATTATAAATACATTCAGACATCTGTTTTAAGAATGTCTTTCCAATATTTTTGCAAACATAACTAAGTGACAGAAATGATTCAGGGCTGGATGCAGTCATGACACGGATGGGGGAGGGAGAGGCTGCCCAGACACTCAGCTGTTCCCCCTGCCTGTGACCATATGAAGCGAGTGGTGGCCCAAAGGCCCCTTCTCCACCCACCCCACTGTTCTGCATAATATGACAGCATGTCTCATTCAGCAAGCCCACACCTCTAAAATAAGATCCTGCCACACATAGCATCTCCTAGGAAGACATTACAATTAGTAGTGCGTATCCATGCTACTTTAAGGTGTATTTGAGCCTTACTTCACACAGAGGAAAGAGTCTTTGTGCTAACTGTGTCCCTGCTTCTGTTGCAGATGTATTGTGAGAGGTTTATTTGTATCCTGAGAATACTTGGAACCACGCTTTTTGGGGTGTCCCTCCTGCTCGGCATCACCGCTGCTTACATTGTTGGCTACCAGTTTATCCAAACGGACAATTACTATTTCTCCTTTGGACTCTATGGTGCTATCCTGGCATCACATCTCATCATCCAAAGCCTGTTTGCCTTCCTAGAGCACAGGAAAATGAAGCGGTCGCTAGAGACTCCAATCAAGCTGAACAAAACAGTTGCCCTTTGTATTGCTGCCTATCAAGAGGATCCTGACTACTTAAGAAAATGTTTACTTTCTGTGAAAAGATTGACCTACCCTGGAATTAAAGTTGTTATGGTCATTGATGGGAACTCGGAAGACGACGTTTACATGATGGACATTTTTACGGAAATCATGGGTAGGGACAAGTCTGCCACTTATGTCTGGAAGAACAACTTCCATGACAAAGGTCCAGATGAGACAGATGAGTCTCACAGAGAGAGCATGCAGCATGTATCTCAGCTGGTCCTGTCCAACAAAAGTGTTTGCATCATGCAGAAATGGGGCGGAAAAAGAGAAGTAATGTACACAGCATTCAAAGCACTGGGCAGAAGCGTGGATTATGTACAGGTACGTATTAAAGCGCCAGGTCAGTGCCAATTCAAACACACTTTGAAAGAAAGCAGCTTTTGTATATTTTGTGCAGCATGTTAGAGGCCATCCTACTCCCTGATGAACACAGTGCTCCTTTCAGTCTGTTTGGAAACAGCCTGACTGTTAAAAGCGTATTTTGCTACTTTTTAAAATAGTCAACCTATCCGTGAATATGTTAAATCTGTGCACCAGCTACTGGAGAAATCTGAAATAATTCAGCACTACTCCCTTATCTAAATGGTTTTGCTTCAAATAAGGTCAATGTCTCCTAAAATCCTTTTCTCTAGCCATTTAAGTGACGATTTGAGGTAACTTCTTATTTTGTGTGAATATTAGCAAAACTTGTATGCAAGCAGGCAGTAAAGTATTTCGTGGTGCTAGGGAATATCTCTGAGCAGTTGCAGAGTCTGTAAAAAGATGGTCATTAAGTCTTCAAAGACTGTATGGACTACTCCATGAAAGAGTCAATCTGCAGCCCTGAAAGAAAGATAACTTCAGCTAAAACCTGAAGGAGCTTTTGCTTCATCACTTATAGCTGCATTACCTCACTCACCACGACTTGGCCTTTAAAGCCCTTATGACACTGCTCACTTGAAAATGAGCTAGGCTAGGTCGTCTCTCCCTGTCTCCAGAGCAGCACAGATACATTTCTTTCCAACTGCCTTGGATCCTATGAAAGATTTTCTATTTTTTTGCCTTACACCTGGAAGCATTCCTTTCTTCCGAGAACAGTCCTGCTGACTTCAGGAAATAGAGGCGGACTTGTTTAGAGGAAGCCTTGTAGAATCAGGGCCTTTGTCTGGATCCTGGGAATCACTACTCGACCATCTAGACCAGCAAGGCTCGTTTGACTGATCGCTCGGAATATGAGATGGTCTTAATTCCTCAGACCGACCTTGTACTGGCCTTAGGCCTCCTCCCTCCGCTCCACCTTTAGCACTTCCCTGATGTGCTGCGAGGTGCTCTCTGTGGGTGTCCCACCACCAAAGGGACGTGGTGTGGCCCCCAGCGCTGTGCAGACCTACATGTCTACAGCATGGATGGCATGGGGGAAGGCTGCCGGGTTGCTGGTCTCAGAGCCGCAGCTCTCCAAAGACAAGAGAAACAGAAACTGAATTGCTGCTGGGAAATGGTCTGTTATCAGAGTTTCTGGTGTAAGAAAAAGATTTACAACTCTTCCATTTCCAAAATACAAAGTGATTTATTCTCTGAAAACAATGGGCTTAAGTTCTCCATTGTCTTCGCTTCTGTTCTGTGTTGTGAGGAACTGTGATGGGTATAAAAATGCTGCTGTTCTGCATTGGTCTGGTTTTATAGTCACTTTGCATAGGAATATCAAGTTGCAGAGAGAGAAAGCAAAGAAACAGTTTACTTGCAGTTTTCCTTCCTTAGTCCAGCTCAAGTAACTCAGAAAAAAAAGTGTTTCTGTTTTAACAGGCATGTCCTAAACTGAAAAAATAGAAGATGTTTTGTAGGTTTTTTTTTTTTTTTTTCAATCAATTAACACTCCTGACCTGACTCAAAAGTCCCGATGAATGTTTCAGGAACTGTAATACTACTGTATGGCAGCCACCTAATACTGCATTAATGATCAATGTCAAAGTCACAGCTCCTGTCACATCTATACTATAAATGCAGGAACCTGGTGGTTCTAGTTACTACACAGTGGTGATTCAATACAGTTAAGACATCATTTTATGAATGAATGAAAGTCAAAATTTTCCAAATGATTCTTTGGGTGGACCCTGAGTAAATAATTTAAAAACAGTCTGACTATTTTAAGGCCTGAACAATCTTCATCAATGATCAAGCACTTAAAAAAGTGGATCAGTAAAGCATGACTGCCGACTTCAGAAGCTGCTGACCTGACAGTTCTTAAAACTTGCCTGTGGAGAGAAAACCATAGGCAGTCAGGTCAATATATATCAATGAGATGCTGATCATTAAAGAGTCTTGTTAAACAACCGAAACCACTGTGAAGGCTTTACCTGCCTCATAGAGGAGATTAAGAGGGTGCAAGTGGTCAGTTAGGGCAGTTAAACTGGCAGACAATATCCCAATGATTGGCACTTATTTGTCTTTGGCATTAATCTGTCCTGTACTGTCAGCAGGATCATGAGTGACAGCTGAGTACAAACACCAAGCTGTTTGGGGGCATAAAGACCTTAGGGAGAGTGTTCATCCCATTAGACATGGTGGTCTGCATCTAAGGAAGTCACAGTGGAATTCAGGATGCTGCTCATCCCAGCTTAACAGAGAGAAGCCTGGGACGCGGGGCAGTAAGCTCTAGGTTGCTCAGACCTTGTGTGAAAATATGACAGATTTTCCATGGGGCGGTACTGGGCCAGCCCTCACTGTGCAGACCGTGGTGTGTTTTATTAGGACTCCTAAGTGTTTACCTTTTTGTGGAAATGTCTTCTTTTCACCTGGAAAAACCTCCCTCGGACAGAAAATGACAGCTTGGTCTGGTTTGCAGCAGAAGCCCACACATGTCCACAGTGCTGATATGCCCGGGATACATGTTGGTATTTTGTAATTAAATCCAATGTGTTCAGAATTCCTCAGGCTGTATTAGCAGTGTTGCTCACATGCAGGTTTCTCTGCGAGAGATAAACACATGAATGTCCTGGGGGGGTCGCTTGAAGTCACAGAGGACCTCAAGGGATACTAAGGAGCTGTGGAGAGGGCTGATCCCACTGATCATCAGTTCTAATCCTGTGGATCAGCCCCTTCTCACATAGGCAGAAGAAATAGTGATGTATATGACACCAGTGATGTATATGACACCAGTGTTCTCTGCCTGAGGTCAGGATAGCCAGCAAATTACAGAGGTGCAAAGCGAACTGAGATGTGTCTGTCCAGGAAGCCCTAGACAGTTAGATACACAGGGCATCCTTACTTCTTCAAGTAGAATCAATCTACTTCTTCAAGTACAATTGCTTTGCTCCCTTTTAATCACTATCACTGATGACAGCTTTCCACTATAGCTGGGATGACATGTTGGCCAGGTTACAAAGGTCCTTCTCGAGCTGGAGGCTGTTAAGCAGAGGAGCTGGATACTTGAAGTTAGCAGGAGCTAGGGATGCTTGTGGCTTTTCTCCTGACAGAAATATGAGAGCTTTCATCAGCTTCCTCCTCTCACCCCCTGCGAGTACACTTGGAAAGGAAGCATTTTGGCAGATACTCAACTACATCCCAGGCTTTGCAGCCTGATTATCCTGGGTAACCTCCCCGCATGAACCTGGCCCATAGCGCAGTCTACAGGCTTCTTCATGCCCCTAAAAGCTCTCCTCCTCCTTCAGGAAATTCATTCCAAATCAGAAATCAATTTCCTGGAGCAAGGGGACTTAGGCTAAATTAAAAGGTTGGCCGAAAGGAGAACAGAATTAGGATTTCTGATCAGCAGCCTCATCCGGATCTGACTTAATAGGCGACTCATTCAGAAATACTGACTTTTGCCACTGCCATCCCCATCTGAAATCACAGGAATGCAAAGTGTGGATAGAGTGGAATCAGCAGGAGAATTTATGGTCAGGATCCAGCCAGTTAAAGGGGTGTTTCTGGGACAGCCTCCCTTGCTGGAATCTCTGGGCACCTGAGAAATGAGTTCACGGGCGACTGGGGAGCACCACTTCCCACAGCAGCTGCAACCGGGAGGCACCCGGCCGTTTTGAGCAGGCTGCAGCCCGTGTCATTAGCCTCCGAGCAAATTAAAGCCATTCCAACTGCCTTGCAGCCCGGCCAGCCTGTCTGAGCCCTCCTCCTACTCTCCGGGGGAAAACCAGCTCCTAATGTACACAGTATTTATTTGACTGGGAGTGTTTGTGCGGCTGAAACGCCTTGTGTGTGTCATCTATTTCTGCTCTGGTCTCCTGGAACACTGCACTCAAGGGCTTGCTCCTTCTGCCTTGCTTTCTTATTTTTGTATAAGAATGCCAGGAGAATATACTAAATAATTTCTATATATCAAATGTCAAATCCCTGCACTACTAATAACACACCATGCAACTAAAATTAAAAAAGAGTTTGTCCTGGAATCTAAAATACATATTTTACACAAATTGCTAAAGCCTTCTGTGAGTGCAAAAACTATTAGGTTTCTTTCCAGTCTCCTAGCTGACTTTTTCTTTTTTTAAACAAGCGTCTGGAATTTAACTCCTTTCTCCTTCCTGATTATGGGAGTGAGAAACATTGTCCTTCCCCCTTACGGCTACAACTGTGCAGCCAACTGGAGGAAACCCCGTATCAGGGCTCAAGAGGAATCTGCAATGCACCCACAGAAACACTCTTGTCTGCTGTGGATTGCCCTCTCTTTGAGTGCATCTCCCTTATTCAAGATGGCAATTACATGTGCCAATAAAACAAATACAGTTAATACAGGAAAGAGAATTATTTATGCACACAGCCCTGACAAGACTCTCTCTCATTCAGCATTGCTCCTGTTGCCTGATACAAATGGCCTTCGCCAGAAGTGTTGATGCAAATTCCAAAGGGAGATTTAACTGCGTTTAATAGGCATATCGAGTTTCTACAGTTACTCATAGGATTTTATTTTTTCTTCCTAGTGTCCTGCTTAACCCACTTTTCCCTTGTTCTGTCTTCCTTGTAGGTCTGTGATTCAGATACAATGCTTGATCCAGCCTCCTCAGTGGAGATGGTAAAAGTTTTAGAAGAAGATCCAATGGTTGGAGGAGTTGGAGGTGATGTGCAGGTGAGTACAAGGAATTGCAGATTAACAGGGGAGTTTCAACAGTAAATGTTTATGCTGCAATTCTTGTCCTTGCAAGGAATTAATAGAATTGAATATACTGGGATATAGAAGGATAGACAGAGGTTCTTCTGAGACCTTTTTATCTGCTAGTTAGAATCCTTTATTCTCAGATGCAAACACTGCATTGCATGAACACCCATAGAAAGCAGACAAGTACAATCCTCCCCAGTTTATGAAAACAAGTGAGGCACTGGGATTGTCAGGACTTTGTAGCATCTTTGAGACTCTAGATATAACTGTTCGCCCACAGTGCAAAAAAAAATTGCTAGGGCATCAGGAAACTGAAAATAGGTCTCCCCAAACCAAGTCCAGCACTCCAAGAACTTTAATTATGTCAGTATTAGCAGCCAAGATTTTTATGAATAAAAGCCTTTTTGAAAGCCAGGGCACCACACAGTCAATGTATGGTTGGATTTCCTCTGCGTTTCTGTCAGGCATGACAATGGAAATCCCCAAAGTCAGTCCAGATCCACTTTTGTTAGGATTTCTAGCATTCCAGAGTTTGTCTGACAGCTGCAGCAAAGACTGTTCATTCCTTTTGAAACATTTGCTTCTACTGCAATTTATAGTGAAATATGGAGAACTGCATATGAACATTTCAACTGGCTTTGAGAGTTGTCCCTTGTAATCATTGGGGCTTTTATGTGAGATGGAGGAGAAAAGGCCATCTGTATGAGCAAGCATTTACTACTGAAGGCTCTAGCAGTCAAAATATTTCAGGCATGTGGCTCTTAATTCTAGAAATTATGTTTCCCACAGAGGCCTGAATATCTTTGCAGATCTGAGCTGACTGCAAACCAGGCATCACATTTTCCTTACACATTTGAGCACAAATGGAGGGAGGTAGTGCAGGTTCAGCTGTTAGATGGATAGTTCATAAGGTCCTGCATAGAGAGATGGAAAGGACGTGGGTGCTCTGGGAGGAACGCAGGCAGAATGAAGGGTCTGTGCTTCTTTCTCTTTCTCAACTCACTTGCCAGCATACAACACATAATAAACTTAAATGGGGCTTGAGTCCCTCCGTAAGTCCTGCGGCTTCTAAAACATTTTGAAACTAAAGTTGAAACAGGGAAAAACTGGTCCTGAGGCTTCCAACATATTGACATGACAGAAATAAGGATCTTTGGAGCGAAAGACCATATGCTTTTTCTAGTTATAGATTTTTTTCTAGTCCTAAAAGACCACAGTTTTCCCTGGAAATTGCTGCATTGAGAAGATACTTGGCATCTTGTGCAGTGCTGGTGTAGCCGCCTTCTTACATGTTTCCTTGCTGCATCCTCCAGCACAGGTGGATGCTAAGAGTGTGCCAGTGAGGATAGTGACTGAGAAACCGGCACTCTCTTCCCTCCATTTACCTCCATTTACCTCCATTCTTTAGATCTCTCAGACTGTATCTATGCAGACCTGAGCTTTTGGTAAGCTTTGAGCCTTATAGAAAAGATTGGGCCCTTTATGTGCCTGAACTGTGGTTCTACTGTAGGTGCGATAGCTAGACACAGTCTTGGCTACTTGTCCCACACCTACTACCTTGTAGTGAAGTATGTCTTGGGACAACATAACAAGACAGGTATTTCACAAACAAATCACACCAAGCTGTTTCTTAGAGGACCTAGTATCAGTCCATGGTCAGACATTTAGGGCAAGCCTTATGCTTACTGAAATTTTAAACTAGAGATGATGCACTCCCACTGCTTAACTGGGGATGAAGAAAAAGGAAGAATGAGAGAAAAGACAGAACAGCATTTTGATGGAACAGATTCTTCTAAGACTTCACTTTGCCCTTCTTATCGGTGTCCTGCACTGTATAGATAATGTCCAGATTTGTCATGAGTTTGCACCTGTGCAAGTTTCCCCCTACATTTTGGTTTCAAATTCCTTTTTGATCTAATATGCCTATTTTCTTTCTCAAGAGCTCATTTAAAATGAAAACCTCTTGTATTTTCAGATTTTGAACAAATATGACTCCTGGATCTCCTTTCTGAGCAGCGTGAGATACTGGATGGCATTTAACATAGAAAGAGCCTGCCAGTCCTATTTTGGCTGCGTACAGTGCATCAGCGGACCTCTGGGGATGTACAGAAACTCATTACTCCATGAATTTGTGGAAGACTGGTACAATCAAGAATTTATGGGCTCCCAGTGCAGCTTTGGAGATGACAGGCATCTAACTAACCGAGTGCTAAGCCTGGGCTATGCAACTAAGTACACAGCTAGATCCAAGTGCCTTACCGAAACACCGATAGAGTATCTCAGGTGGCTGAATCAGCAGACCCGCTGGAGCAAATCATACTTTAGAGAGTGGCTTTATAATGCGATGTGGTTCCACAAGCATCATTTGTGGATGACTTATGAAGCTGTAATCACTGGATTCTTTCCTTTCTTCCTTATCGCTACAGTCATTCAGCTCTTCTACAGGGGAAAAATCTGGAACATCCTCCTTTTCTTGTTGACAGTTCAGTTAGTGGGCCTGATAAAGTCTTCCTTTGCCAGCTTCCTTAGGGGAAACATTGTCATGGTTTTCATGTCGCTCTACTCAGTGTTGTACATGTCGAGTTTACTGCCAGCAAAGATGTTTGCCATTGCCACCATAAACAAAGCAGGGTGGGGCACGTCAGGAAGAAAAACCATTGTAGTCAATTTTATAGGACTCATCCCGGTCTCCATTTGGTTTACAATCCTCCTAGGTGGAGTAATTTTCACTATCTACAAGGAATCCAAAAAGCCATTTTCTGAGTCGAAGCAGACAGTTCTCATCATCGGCACGATACTCTATGCATGTTACTGGGTTATGCTTTTGACTTTGTACTTGGTTCTTATCACCAAATGTGGCAGGCGGAAGAAAGAGCAACACTATGATATGGTGCTAGACGTATGATGTTTCCGTGGGAAGATACCCAGAGCATTTTCAAGCAACCCAACGACCTTATAGTATTTGTGGCATCAGATGAATGTTGCCAAGGGAAATGGATCATTGCTGCTGGGAATAGGACATTTGTATTCCTCTGGGTTCATTTTCATCCTGCCAAAGTAAGAAAAAAAAGATAAAATTGATTTTTTTTCCAAGGGGGGAAAAAGGCAAACCACACAGATTCAACCTGTTCGCAAGAAGATGGGACAACTTCTTTGTTTATGCACTTTTTAATTGTGCATACGCCTGACAGTGTTACGTTCTATATACCTCACTGGTCATGCTTATGTGTGTGGACAGGAAGGAAAGGAGTTTGGAGAATCAAGCAAAGGATCTTACAACCCCTTGCAACCTAATTTATGAACTTCTCTTTTTTTTTTTATAGTTGTGTTTATAGGAAGGGTCTTTTGTGTTAGGCTGCCAAATGCAATGCCAAAGGTAAATTTTAAGAAGCCATTGGCTATGCTGTATTTTTATATTATTGTATTATTTGTTGTGTGTATTTTTAAGACAACTTTTTTTTTTAAATCACATATTTTATATTTTACTTATCTGCCAAAAAGCTGCCTCCCCAACATTTTTGTTCTTTATACTTTTAAAATAGGTTTTGAAAAAAAATCACATTTTTTCCCTAAAAAATAGGCTGATTTGATATTGTTCATAATAGGAAGAATAAAATGTTTCTCTGCATCTTTACAACTGATGAATGGTTATTTCTGTGAAAATGTATTTAAATGTGCGCTTTGAAGATGTTTATTAGGAAAAGCTCAACATTTCCAGTTTTTGAATATAATCATATCTGTGCATACAAAAAGGCCAAAGGGGTAGATATGTGCAATTTGGGGTTTTGTTTTGCTTGGATAACATTGTAAAAGGGAACTTCACTTCTGTGCTAAGTGCATGCCATCTCCGCCATGCACAACAGCCATGCAGGGAGCCAGGCCTTGATGCCACTGGAGTTTAGAGCAAAGGTCTCATTGAATTTATGTGGTACTCAATGAGTCAAATGTTTCTGGTATGGAGAAAAATTGGTCACCCAGAATAGCTATTGACTTCCCTGGTGGTTACAGTTCCTCATAATCTGTGGGTACCAAGCAGATAGTTCAGAATTTTGAGTTTAAAAAATTAACACAGAAGGAAAAAATGTCAAAACCTTCAATGTGTGGGTGTCTTCTTACAATAAAACTACTACACTGCCCTTCAGAGAGTTTACAGTCACAGTAATCATCAGCTTCTCTGACATCTAGAATAATGCAGACCCCTATGCTGAGTCCAATGATTTGTATTTGACTAAAGCATATCTACCAGAAAAGAAGCCAATTTTTTATCAGAAAACTGCAAGTGACAGCAAATGCACCACTTCCTTGATGCCTAGTCATAAGTCTAGGACATTTATTTTGGACTATGGTTTTGAGAAATGGTATTCAGGACTACATTCTGCAGTCTTTCACCAGCCAAAGGAATGTGGCACTGAGCCCTGATATACATACAAGCAAAGAGCAACAGAATGCCAGCTGCATACAGATATATGCCCTTTTTAGATTCTGGTATTAAAAGCACTGTGGTAAAGCAGAAATCAGCACACGATGCTTAAAGAAATTAGAAGCATTTTCAGCTTCTCTTTTTTTATGCAGACATGAATAGATTCTGCTGTAGAGTGAACTGGACACACACTACCTTATTTGTCTGATTATTTTGAGGTATATGGTTGCTTGAAAGTCATACTAATATTATGTTAATGATCAGAGAGTTGATTCATGTTGGTTACAAAGTAAAACAGTATTAAAAACAAGCAAAAGAAACAGTAATTTTTTTTAAAAAAACTTGACTATGCCTTTTAACTATTTATGATGTAAGTTAAAGCTTGGGTTAACATTCAAATGTCAAATAAATCCTCTCATTCTATAAAAAGATTGAATTAATTGCCTGTATTTATTCTAGCAATTATTCAATGTACTTCCAGTATAGGTTGTATAGTATAATTGTTACTTTCATAAATAAAATATTTTTGATAAGATTATGACTAATTCATGTTGTTTCTGGTCAGCACTTCTGCTCTGGAGCCACAAAAAAGCGCAGTTTGAAAGGTGCTATTAGACTCTCGCCTGCCAGATTTCCAAGCAGCAGCTTGGCAACATGCAGCCGAGCACCTGCTCTGTGTCCTGATGGGAAGTGTAGGTCGGTCTGAGCTCTAGAGATGTTGCAGGAACTGAGCGCCCCACGTCTCCCCCACTGCCTCTCTTTGGTGCCTTGAGAGCAGCACATGTGGGTAGCCCACAATCAACACCAGCCTTCCCAGTGGCTGCCAAATTAATTTGGTCAAATCACTTCCATCCTCTGTTCCTCAGCTTCCTGATTTACAAAGCAGGAATAACGATCTGGAAACTGGGAAGTTTTTGAGAGCTAATGGCTATAAACCTGGTAAAAGAGCTGCTATTTTCCAGCCTTCCTATCCGCTGGTGGTTACTAAACGGCGTAGCGGGGGAAGCACAGGAGACCATTCAGCACTCCACATTAGTGATATTCCTCAAGGCTGTTTTGCACGGGCAGAGCCGAAGGGCATTCATGGATCTCCTTCTGTGGGCTATGGGGCACCAGCCAGTGACACAGGGGCAGGGGGAGAAAGGCATCTCCGACAGCTCAGACCAGCACTGGCTCGTCAGCACAGGTCCATGGCCTAGCGGGCAGTCTCTCAGTAGCTGTTAAACCACATCTGAATGCTGTGACCACCTGGGGACCTGCTAGAAGAAGAAAGGCCTTGATAAACTGGAGCAAGTTCCCCTGCTGGCCCTGTGCTGGTCAGGGCTGCAGCACCAGTCCCCTGAGGAGGGCCTGAGTGAATTGGGCTGGTTCAGCAGCAGAAAAGGTGGCTTCAGGGTGGGAGGACCTAAAAGCAATCCCCAGTAAGTACAGGGAGGTTATCAAGAAGATGGAACCAAGCTCCCCATGATGGTTCCTGGTGGGAGGATAAGAGACAACAGGCACTGAAGGAAATGAGATGTTCAAACTGGACATAAGGAGAACCTTTTTCTCCATGAGGATAGTCCCACAAGGGGTCAGGTTGCCCTGAGAGGTTGTGCAGCCAGCATCCTGGAAGGGTTATTCAGTCCTCAACTGGATGAAGCCCTGAGCAAGTTAGTCTGACCTCATGGCTGCCCCGAGGTCCCTTCCCATCCAAATTCTCCTGTGGTCCCTTCTGAAGTCGGGGTGGGCAGTCCGCTCTTAATGGTAGCTCCCACCAGCAGTGAAGCCCCCTCCCTTGCCTGTTCCCCATGTGCCCTCCCTGGTCGTAGGAGGCCTCGCAGCTGGACCTGGCCTCCCTGGGCCTCTGTGTCCCCTTCCGCAACAGCAGGAAGGCTGCACAGAGTCACTCACTTCACGTGTGCTGCTGGAGGAGAAAGACTTAAGCAGAAAACCAGAGCACAAAAGCATGTTCTTAGAAAACTGATTTCTTTAAAAACATTCCCTGGGTTTGGGATTAAAAAAAAAAGCTTTCCACGAATCTGTTCATTTTCACCTCAAACCTATTTACTCATATTTCCAACCAATTTGGATTCCTGCAAAAAATAAAATGTGTTTTAATTAGTACCAAATATAACTCTGTGAGATATCTGTCAAAGAAAAATCTGTGCTTTATTTTGATAAAGTCACAGCTATATTTCAGTTGCTTGTGATAGACAGTTGGTGCTGGACACTATAAGAAAAACCTTATGAAAGTATAAGTCTAAAGAAAAGTTAAAAAAAGAATCTTTCCCCCCAATATCCAATAAATATAGCCCATTTCCAGAATGGAGTAATTTGAATTCAAGAGCATCTGTTTTCAGAGACCAGGTGTGAAGTAAAACCTGATGGAATCAGAAGGGCAGCATGGAGGAAGAATCCCTCCTGTTCTGCTACTAATAGGCTTTGGTTTGGCCAAGAATCAGGATTCTTTCAGTGGTAAAAGCATGAATATTTAGCAGCCCTTTTCTATGTGGAGGAAAAAATCCTGTGAGACACGTACTGCCAAACACATCCCCATGCACAAGCTGTTGTGAATCAGTCTGTTACAAATTCTGAATTTTAGTCTTATCTAGAGATAAACTGGCAAAGAGGAGATAAAATGGCTAGAGCCAGTGACAAGATTTGGCATTACCGAGGCTGTGCTGCAAAGCCTGCTTTTCTCCAGAGTTTTTGCCACAGTTTCACATGGTTGGAACCTGTATTCTGCAGCAGTGCTGTCATCAGTGATTCCTTTCCCTGGTTATTTTTATAAGCAACTGAATGTATACTTCATCTTGTCTTCTTTAAAATGATCAACACGGAGACATGTTGTCAACTTATGCTGGAGACAGGAGGAGGGGAAGTGGTTGCTGATGCTCTGACCTGCCCTCTGGCTGTGCAGGTCTTGCAAGGAGATTCAGTGTTCGGGTGCAAAACTTGTGGTGCTTGATTCCAGTCAAGGGAAGTTCAAACAAAACCACCTAAAAGGGGTATCCATGTAGCTCTTACCATGGTTATGTTCCAGAGATTAATGTAAACTAGGTGTGGGAATTGAGCTGAATCACATTTTTTTTAAAAAATGAATGACCATAGAGGTCTCTTTGAACACTTTTATCCATTAAAATCTCTCTTAAAGGCAAAAGTTAAACAGATACAAGACAGGTTTACATTAATATAAGAGCATATGCACTGTGAAATCTTTGTCTACATAAGCATATCTGATACAACTAAAATCTTAGGGATTTTACTTATTGCAGTATAAATGTTATTCTGTTTGGTTTAGTTTGGTTTGATTCCTATTTCCTTGGGAATTAGTTAAACTGGAACTGTTGTTTATTACCCCGAACAAAGGAGAAAGCTACACTTAATTGTGATAATAAATTGGTTTAATCAAACTGGCACAGAAACATGACACTTTTACATCAATCTATGCCAGATATACATTTTAGCTCAGTCTGACATGATTTACCTTAAGATAGGCCAAGAGGGGAATTTACAGCACATTAGATAGTCCATAAGGGCAGCCTGTGGACACATCCTTGCTCTGCAGTAGGTGTGAGGTTGCTTGGCCTTTGCTAATGGGGGCATTAATTGCACTGCATTTGCCATGGGCAAGAGAGGAAACACAGGCAGATAACGCAGAATAACTAAGGCAGTGTAGACTCATGCCCTAGGCTATTCAGACAACTTGTATCAATACTTAAATCGATCAGGACAGCATTCTGGGTAAGCTTGTGTACACAAAGACACGCAGAGGGGTCGAGTGAGCTGGAGAGATTTTGAGCAGGTTAGTTAAATGGCAGGAAGTCTCCTGTAAGAATGCAAAATAAAAGCAGATCTGTTGTGATTTAGTAACTCCCCTGCGTTTTCCACATAAGATTCACATATCAAAAGTCTGTTCAAGACCTGCTCATAAATTAAACAGGGAAAACGTACAAGCTGCTGTCCCTCTGGAGCTTGGTAGATGCTGAGCACATACAGCCTACTGCAAAGCAAACTGATATGGGGTAGCTGCAGATGTGCCCCTAGACATGTCCCGTCTCAGCCCCACAAAGGGCTTTGCACATGTCAGAGCCAAAGCAGTTGCTGCGTGTTGCCAGCTACCGTGTTCTCTGGTTGCTCCCCAGCTGGAGAAGGAGCCGGCTGCTGCTGAACAACTCCTCATGCCCAGCGACTCCACAGCTTCACAGATACATAGGTTATTCTTTGCACACCCAAAACACATTGACTTTAAAACAGAACATACTGTCTTTGCAGCTAACCCAAATTTGCCAGGAAGCACAGGATTCATGGCGTGCAAGCAGGAAATTTAGCTGTGGCACCAGTGGACAAGGAAGTGGAGGTTGTGCTGTTAAGAGTAGCCTGAGGAAGCTTTAGCTATGCCATCCTGTTGCATTTCACAGCACAAGGAGCTAGGGGCATCTGTGGGCCAAGACCGTGCGCAGCAGAGAGTAACGTCCAGGCGAGGATGCTGACTGACTCAGAGGTGCTGGCACCTGCCATCGTGGTCAGGGGAACACTGGCTTGCCCAGGGGGCAATGGCACGTCAGCCAGGTGCTCCGGCCTAAAACAAGTATGGATCGATAAGCATCATGCTGCATGCAACTGCTACGGTGAATGCTTTTCCCTTTTGGCTTCCTGGAAGCAGCTTATCGGTCTTTGGTTGATGGCTCAGCTGCTTCCCATACACTGCAGTATGAAAGCATGCTCATAGGCAGCTGCCAGATTCATTAATTACAGTTTTTATAATAATTAGTCTCTAATCCCATTAATTAATTATTTGACTGCCATTTGGCTCAACTCAGTTCCAGGCTGAAAACACAACACGTCATTACTTGGATAATGTTCCTTGAAAGTGCTATTAAAATACTTCCAAGCAGAATGAATCACCCGCATGCCCTGAGGCAAACTGTGCTCACCAGGTAACACAAGGATCTTACACATGTAGACCTTTTGGCTACAACATGTTGTCCACAGCTGCCATCTAAGTCTTTTCTTACTTTTGTAGCTGATCTGATTGTGCCTTATGTTGTTAATTAAATAAAAAGAGTGTGAGGTGTTAGCCAAGTTCATCATGGCTGGGAACCAATGTTCAGATTTCTCTCGCAGCTTTGAAGTCCCTCTGATCTACCCTGTTATCACTATTATATCTTCAATGTGGTGAGGGCTTTATAAGGATGCAGATTAGACAGATTGCAAAGTTAATGGGGACATGTGGGTGTTGTTTCTCGGCCATTATTCTTTCTGTAATTGTGGTGGAAAGAATCTGTCAGCAGAAATGCACTCTTCAGTAATACACTGCTGCAGCACGTTGGTAAAATTTGGGGAGAGCACTGGTCTGTGAAAGTGTGTTCCCTATATGCAATCAATCACTTACTGCATACCTTTCTTTTGGGCTTTTGGAAACACCTAGCCAAAGACAGAGTTATTTGGGAATATATCCAGCATCAACTTCAACTTCCCAACCACTGTACCCATTCTTCTGATCAACTTTGTGTTGAAACAAAGTTAAAAATTTACTCTCTTTGTGATTTACTGCCTATGAGTTTTAGATGAGACACTATGTGCTTATGAAGCAAGATTCACAAGACACCTGCATCCTTTTGTTTTCCATCTGCTTCCTCAAATCTGATTTGCTAATCTCTACTTAAGACAACACAGCCAGGCAGGTGTAAAGCTGAAGTCTTAACCACTCACGGGAACGAAAGATCATGTTTCATAAGATTGGGCAGGAAGCACTCAATAAATTCCAGTAGTTAACACTCTTTTAATTGAATTGTCCCCAAACTTTGAATGGGGCTGGTATTGCTCTTATCCGAATACTAACATTTCCCAAAGCATGGCTAAGTAACCATAAACAGATGTCTGCCAAGGCATGCAAGGCCACAGTTCTAGTAATGTCAAGTACTTCTACATTTAAAGCAACGGGAAAACCCTTTCTTTAGGCTTAGCTATGTTAAATGTAGTGGCATATGCAGAAGTTTGAAAAGGTCTAGCAATTATCTGTAGTTTAATGGATACTAAACCATTTGGTCTTTGATTTGCCTTTTTGTCCTCAGGCAGGACAAGCCAACGCCTTGTCCAGCCCCACCATGGAGGCATCAACCTCCTGTTGCACAGCAGCCCACAGCCAGGAATACCTATTTCCTGCAGTGTTACAGCTATATCTGGAAGACACTGCCTGTCTCTGCCCCGATACGCACAGGTTGTTCCTGGTTGGCATCGTCTTTCACCGCCGGCTGGCAAACCGCAGAGAAGAGGAGGTCACATAGCTCAGAGCCCTGTCTACACATATCAGTTTATTCAGTATGCGCTCAGTGCTCAGTCTTTTATTTTAATCAATTAGATCAATGAAACTCCTAGTTGTTTACTTATTCAGGAACACTGCCTGGTTTGTTTTTTGTTGTTGGTTTTGTTGTTGTTGTTGTTTTTGCCTGTTACTTGGAATTGGTGCTAAGAAAGCCTTCCATACACCACAGCGAGTCTAGCCAAGAGTACAACAGTAGACTTCTTCAAGACCTATCCTATATATATATTCATATAAATAATAATACTTAGACAAGCCACAACCCATTATAAATGGGAACATACAAACACTGAGGTGCTAGAAGCAGCAGTCTGGCATTGCAAAGATAGGAGCAGCTTATACTAAAAAGATATTTTCCAACCCAAGACTCCGAGCGCCCTCAGAAGCTGCTTGTCCTCACAGGGAATAAGCTATAAATGAGACAAATAAGCGGAGTAGAACTGGTAGCTTCTGCTGCTTTGCTTATATCTTCTGCTCATCAGCTAACTTCAGGTTGAAGACCACTGATCTAGGAGGTCTTTTCCATTTCTAACAGCTATGATTCTATCATTGACTTTCTTCTTAAATTCACGTAAATTATATGTGAACTTTGCCACAAAAGGCTCATGCACTGAGGCACCTCCCGTTCTGTAAGCTTCATCCTCACCTCCCTCATCTGAGCGTTGATGGGCTCCTGAGCCCATCAGCTAGATGGACAGCTAGACAAAAGCTGTCCTTTAACCAGGGAAACAAAACCAGGCAAACGTGAGCACCCAATCACGCATTCCAATCATGCCTGAAGGGATGGAGACAGGTGAGCATCATATTGAGATCTTTGTTCTCACATACCACAAATGTGTCCAACCTTTCCCTTTGTCTTTACTGCAGCAATTGCATCTTCTACTTCATCTTTTCCCCTTCATGAGCCTCTGTCCTATTTCATCTATTTGAGCTCTCAGACAAGAACTAGCATAAATCTAAAATTTAAGGTCCAGCGTGGTCCAGGGTAGTTCAGAGTGTTATAAACTGACAGATTCTCGGAGCCAATCAATTCATCAGTGTGTTTTATCGTAAATAGCAAGCAAGCAGCGCTGGGTGGCTGGGGAGTCTCAGCTCCACCAACGGCGCGCACTTTGTAGCCCGTGAGAGCGCCTTTTATCTGCTGTTGCCCAAAAGTCTCCTCCCAGTTCCAATTCCTAGTTCTGACGCGTTACAGTGTTTCTGCGTGTGCTCTCTCCTTGTTGCTAGGGGGTCTCTGAGGCCTTCTGGTGGTCTTCTTGATGAAGGTTTCTCTTCTTCCTCGCTGGCCTTTTCACCCTGCCCTGCGCATGCGCCTTGTAGTTGCACCACTCTTTGCGGAGTTGCATCATTCTTTGCGGTTTGGCCTAAAGAAGCTCATCATCCTGCAACAGCTTATAGAAGCTTAACGTATCCTTATCACTTAGCTTGTCTCGTGAATTACAACCTGTTTATCACAAGAGGATTTTTTTATCCGCTGACTGTATTGTGCAGTAATCAGAACCTGCAGCTGCACTGTTATTAGCCTTGAATCAGTTTGTTTATAGCTATGATTCCCTTAATTTCATTTTCCAGACCAACATGGCACTCGGTGAATTCAAGACACATATTCTGCATCAGCAGTGACAATGAGATTTTAAGAATTACCTAACAACTGGCACGTACAACCCTCAGTAGTATTCAGTTAGAAAAATTCAGTCACAAATTGACTAGCGTTACATTCAGAAGTAGGCTTTTCCCCATACAGATACACATAAAACAGCTGCAAGTCTCTGACTGAGTTATCCTTATGCATGGGTCTAGCTGTGTGAGGTCCTAAATCCACGCATGTATCAGCAGAAGAGGCACTGAACTCATCAACAGGCTTAGACTCAGTGCGTGTTTTACTTGAGGAAAGACTGCTGATCATTAGTTTTTCTTGTATGAATAAAAAAAAATCTCTTTGAAGTGCTAATTATTCTTCTGCTTCATTTTCTTTTTTTGTTGGTATATGCGAAGTGTATGACTTTGTGAAGTTTCTATCTTACCTATATGCTATTTTCTAGTGAATGGTTTACTATGAGTGATTCATTCTGGCATTTGCTCTTCTACTTTCCTGTACTAACATTTGAGCTCAGGATGGAAACTTCCACTTCTCTGCTGGAGAAGATCAGGCAGTTGTCAGCAGTTTTGCCAAGGTATGCAGAATTTATACAGGAGCTTTTTCTGGAGTCATTTCTTTTTCCCTACTTCATCCTCTGATATTTTCAGTTCTGATGTGATTGCTACAATCAGAAAGGGTAGGGCTTTTTTAGATTTGATGTTAGGACCAGCTTTCACAGATTTGGTTAACTGAGCTGCACGCCAGAGTGGAACATATTTCAGCAACTGTCTTTTATGCACTTCATTACATGTAAAAGTAACAAGCATCCCAGTGTTCTGTATAATGAAAGGATTCTTTGACAGTTAAATACTCCTTTAGTAGTTTATAATCAAGTTTAGTGCTTGTGCATTTTGCTGGAATGACAGACCAACAGCGATACAACAGGTATAGCCAAAGTCCTGCCTGCAGAACATATCCGTAAAATGTCATTGTTTTTCTGTGTTTTTCACATACTCAGAAAACTTTGCCTCTTGGTTTTCGCTCTCATGTCCGTTGAGTTTATGTTCTCCCTGCTGCAGCTTTCAGCAAGGATCTCCAGGGCTGGCTGTCGCCGGAACAAGAGGAGAGGTTGTAACACACCAGCTTGTTTAATTATGGCATGAAATTCACTGTGATACCTTGTCTACATATTCACAGATGGCAAAACTGCCTTGCTGCAAGACTGCTTCACAGTTGAGCAGTGCCATGTCAGCCCCCTGGGATTATTCTAGGGACTATTTTGGCCACCAGATACTCAGATTTCTGTAAAAACAAAAAACAAAAACAAGAACAACAACAAAAAAAATCCCACCTCCTGCTAGGAAGCTCTTGTGGCAAACAAAGGCAGAGCAAGCAGAACAAGGTATAGATATTTGTTTCAAATTTTCTCAAAACAATAGGCTGGAGGTGTTATTTGCCCTGCTCCTTTCAAAGGGCTGTTAACTAGATGCCCTGTGTGGATAAATGTCACTGCGCTGTGTCCTATTTACAGCATGTTCCAGATCAAAACCCTGGCCTGCCCCACATGTACCCTCCTTGTGTCACCTGCTTGCAGGGCAATTACCACCCGCTCACATTTTAGCCACAGCAGAGCCAGGCAAACTCGCGTCGAACTGCCGATCCCCAGCTTCAGCGTGAGCTGGGAGAACCCAAAGAGCATGGGAAAGGGGGGGAGTGGGAAAATGGAAAGCTGTGGGAAACACCTGCAACGCAGAGCAACGCAGGCCAGGCCAGCAGCCCTCTCCCGGGACAGGGCGCAGGCAGACACACACCTGCCGAGCGCCTGCGCCTCTCACGTGCGGCAGCGTCGCTCCTACGCCGCCAGCCAAGTTATATTTACTGCTCGTTCAGCACTGCAGATGCTCTAGTAAATCTGGCTGCAGACATAACGGGTTGACAAATATATTCCATAGGCTGTAAAACATAGCTTGTAATGAATCACAATTGCCATGGAAATCAAATGCAAAATATGTTTTAATGTTCTGAACTGCATTTCCCTTATTTTTTTTTAATCCTCTCATATCATTTTTTGGGCTCCCCCTTACCACAGCAGTCTACCAGACACAGGGCCCATCTTCTCTTGATTACTCACTCAGCAGGAAGGAAACATTTTCAGATAGTTCCTTAGCTGGGAAGATTATGGTTAGTTTAAAAATACATAAGCTTTTTATATGTATGTGCAGGTGTATATGTATATTTATACATGTGTGTGTGTCAGTAAAAGAGGAATACAAATCCCTTTTACAATGATATATCAATAGCATTTCTGAACAACAGATTTTAAAACAGAAAGAAACTCTGCAAATGTTATTTTTTTTCTCTTTGTGCCCTCTGTCATCCATTCCAGCTACTTACTCTCTATCCCAGTCCCTGTATCCCCTCTCCTGACAGATCTAGACCTGTCCACTCACTCTCTCACCAAACACAGATGCCTTAGGAAAGCTCATTTGCTTTCTCATACCTGGTAAACATTTGTTAAGGTAAAAAATAAATGAATAAAAAGCTTTGTATGTTGTTTTCACTCCTGTATTCCCTAAATACAAACAGTAGGAAAGAAGTATGTTCTTAGCAAAACCGCTGGTAACAGGATCTGTGCCTCTGGCATACTCTCTTGCTCTCAGCACGATGGATCTGATCCTTCTTATCTACTCCACTAAAAATGAGGAATTGAATTGCACCGCATCAGTGTAAGAACAACGTGAAATCGGAATGCTCCGCTGGATCTTTTCCCACCGACTTCCAGGCCATTTGAGCCAGATCTAACTATCAAAGTTTACTGAATCTGAGCCCTTCTCTTTTGTTTTTCAGCTCTAGTTTGAATGATCCCAGATTTCCCCCCCAATCTTCAAACATGTCCCCTACCGCTCCCTAACCCATACGGAAAAAGGAAAACTGGCAACTTCAAGAGCACCCGCCACTCCTACCCGCTCGGAGGCCGCGCACATCTCCTCTTTGATGTGGCTGACCTCCTCTGAACTGCTGCTTCTCAACTCACATTTCCCCCAGAGGCAATGAATTATCCCCACAACGGACCAGTGACAACTGACACCTCCCCAAAGGGCTCTTTCCTACTGTGGGAACCAGCACTTCAATGGGACGTTTCAATGTATAGCCCAGGCTAGAAGTGGGGCACTTGGTGCTTAATGAATGTTTCTCTTTTACTGCAAGACAGCTACAGGCTGCAGGGTTTGAACCAGAATCTGAACATTTGGAAGGGTTTTGATCTGGCTCATGACAAAAGAGAGGCCAATTGTGAAATCTGGAAACAACCCAAATCTCCCTAATTTCTTGGTGGACACTGAGATCAGATTTATGCATAACTTTAAAATCAAGTCTTCTTGGAACACTGTTTTATGCCTTTATTATTTTTTGGTACCATCTTTCCAACATGTATCTTTGGCAGTGCCTTAAGCAATTAAGAGTTTATCAGATGGCTATTTTTCTTTACCAGGCTCAGCTATGTTAAAATTTTTCAAAGATGAAACACATTGAAAACAAACAATGGTTTTCATTATTTGTAAAGTTTTTTTTTTTTTGGTCCTGGAAAAAAATAAGGGTTTACTTTCAAACTGCATAAGAAAAATCTGAAATGTTCAATTTTTATGAAGTTTGACACAGTAAACCACTTACATCCTGTCCTGGCTGCAAACTTGTGCACTTTTAACACAGTAATACATTCAAAAGACCATTCACAATGTGTGATTTAGGGCTGCTCCAAGCTGTAGACTAGGGATTTAGAGCCCTAGTACATATTACTAAGGAATATGCAATTGAAGAAACTCACCTGTATTATTATATTTAGTCTTAAACATAAGCAAGTTTGTGCAATCTGGGTGGTTAGAGTCCAGTCAATCACAGTCATAAAATACCTTCCCTGGAAAGGAGAGGATAATTAAATGGCATCAGCATTTATTAGAGTCCTGGGTGAGCTTGACTGAAATCGTCAGAAGCTCCTTACACTCGCACCACTAATACACAACAGCGTAATACCCCATCTGCCCTCTTGTCTGGGATGGAGTTCCCTCTAACCCCAAATTTAGCGGTGACCTTAACCCGTATAACGTAGAGTAGGCCAAAACACCAGACACCTGAAGGACTCTGGAGTACCACTAGGAACAGTCTATCTATCATGTAGACCAGGACTAATTTTTGCATAAAACACATCCGAAGATCCTGTGTGCATAAAACAGCCTTCACCTTGCGTCAGTACATTTACACTGATTTAGACCAATTAAAATAATACTTTACAGATCTGCAGGTTCTTTGGCTTATCTACCTTAGCCACGAAATGTAGATGCACAGCTCAAAACGTGTTGCTGAGTTTCGGATTGCATTCTACACCACTTTCACATCAACTTAAAAGACAAATTATATATTTAATTTGTTTTTTTCCAGTGCATTAACATGGCCTTGAAACCTGCTTTTTTAACTCTTCTGAAAGTCTCAATTTGGAGCATGGTCCCTTCTTTCTGAGAATCACTGATGGCAGTAAGGGATTGCAGCTGATGGTATCTGCTAGCCAGAGGATATGAATGTGCTAATCTTACCTCCATTATCAACAACAATTGGGACAACTTTTTGCAATGTAAATGGTTTGTTGGGTGCATTTTATGACAGAGCTTATGCCTTCATGAGGCACAGGCCACTGTTTGCTTTTCTTTAAAATCAAAGTATTTCACAGCTTTTGAGTATGGTTGAGCTATGTGTGTACGTACATGTGTGCCTTGAGTCTTTAAGGAAGATGCAGGTTTCAAGAATTAGGAAACAACAAGTGCATGCCAGGACTTATGGGGTTCCCTTAAAATGAAAGAGATTTAAGGATAAAGAATAGGTATAGAGAATTTATGGTTCGCTCTCCAGTTTGTGAGCTGACATTATGTTTTTAGGTTTTGGTTTGTGAGACACTTACCCTCCTTTCTTGCTTTTAGGTTCAGAAGTGAACTTCTTTTTTTATTCAGGTGAAATTGAGAATACCGAGCAACACAAAAAAAAACCCAAAATCTCAAGTCAGAAACCCTGGATTTGAGTCCTTTTCTCCCCTTTGTTTATCCACAGTAATTCAAGAAGACGTAAGAACCTGCCATTAAGCGAAGCGAATGCCGTCCTTGCAGCCACTGAACTGATTTGCAGACGAGAAGCTCCTGCTGCCACTCAGCACTTTCCCTTCACACAGGCCGGTTGCACCACAGAGGTTATTAACTTTTTACAAGAGTTGTTCACATCCTCCCTTTGATGGATGGTGCTCTGCTTGTATTTAGATTACAGGATTTCCCAGCAAGGCTGTTTTGTTATGGGAGTGGGGAGCAAATCTTAACACAAGATGTTCTTTTTTTCCTACCAACCACTCTGTTTTCCTCATAAAACTCTGCCTGGGGAACCATCGAGGAGTTTTGCACTGTGTCACCCCAAGGCACCTTGGTTAAGTCATGGGTGCCTCAAATACAGGCTGCAGCTGTAGGTGCTGCCCAGCTCTTCCCTCCCTCTCAAGGGTAAACACAGGCTGAAGCAGAGCCTCCCTCCTGCAGTCCCTGCCTGGGATTTCCCATCACACCATGAGAAATCAGGACATCCCACAGGATATCATCTGTGAGGGTGAGACGAAAGCATGGGGAGAAGCCCGATGGGAGAGAAAGTACGGCCTTCTCTCTCGGAAACCCTCACCCTCTTTTGGACTGGATAAAAATAAATAAGAAGGCAGAGAGGAGGAGCTGGACATAAGAAATTTCCCTGCCACCTCATTACTTGCTGCTGAGCGCAGACCGCCTCTGAACACCTAAATGTCTCACAACCTTCTTCCCAGCCAAAAATGTAAATCAGAATGTTCAGTGGAAAAAAAAGGAGTAATACTGTGCCATTTTCAGTTATAGATTGCTTAGCAATAAAACTTGTTGGTCTTTGTCACTAAATTCTGTGATCTTTAGCTGAATGCTCATGACTCATGAACCAACTCTTCTGGCAAGACAGTTTATTAGCTTAATTTTCTTTCAGTGGAAAAAAGCTGACACCAGATATTTCTTTAGACCCTTACCTCTCCCGAGTGAGCAAACACAAGACACAAACAGGCTGTTCTGTCATCTTTCCACACTCCAGAATTCCAGAAGTTTCATCACTTAGTTAAGAAAAAAATGAGTTAAAAGTGTTGAAAATCATGATTCCAGTTAAAATTATGAGTAAGTTCTCGCTTTTAAAATTCAGTAAAAACGAGCACACAAGAATAACATGAATATTTTTGAGTTCTGTGGTGTGACGCATTGATACAATAAAGCTCTTGTGCTGCTGGCCCTTGGTTTCTAAAGAGTGTGTCTCCTGGCCCACGAAGGTTACAGCCCTTTCTAACAGCCGTCTGTCAGTATTTATAAACCTCCTCTCCTAAAATAACATGTAAATGTTTGCCTATCTGAACTTACAGCAAGGCTGATTGAAAAATTGTGGACACACCACTGTAAACGGATTTTGTCATGGGTTTCATGATGTCATGAAGAACATGAGAATATTTATTGTTCCTTGCTGGGAAAGCAAGTGTAAATTGCCCTTCTCCTTATAGTCTCCTCTCCTTTAAAATGATTTTTGAAGTCTGAAAAGTCTCCCACACCCCTGAAAGTGGGCGACTGAAACTGTGGAGAGGATAACACTACTCCTGAAATGAAGGTGAATTTGTTCTGCCACAGGCAGCATTCGAGCTTGCAAATGTTTCTCACAAATATATCCTGAAGTGAACCATAAAAATATACCACAGGCACATTTATAATTCCATCCCTGTCAGTAATGCTGTGAAGCGAGCTGACATTTTACCTTGTAGTGATAGAAAAAGGTAAAAAAAAAAATCTCAGCTCCCAGGACATTTTTGAACTGACACCCCTACATCTGCGAGTTACAGGTCTTTCAAGCCTCTTTCAGTTATGAACACACACACGCAAAATATTAGCTCACTGCATAAAAGTTTACTTAACATTATCACAAAATGACCTTTCATGCAGAAAAATGTTGATTCCTTACATCTTGCTCTGTTACTTAGAAAGTAATTCAGTGAATAAACATTGGGGGTAGGAGTTTTCTCATCTTACCTTCACTGTTTAAAATTAGATCTCCCTCCAACCTCTTTTTAAGTGAGAGGATACAATTATAACCAAAATTACATTTTGAGAGCTACCCATTCCATCTGAAAATAAGTGGCTAGTTTTACACAGACACTGAAAAGCAGTTTCTCTCCATTCCAGAGGGACCCTGGGGTGTCCCAGAGCAAGAAATAATCATGTAGGTCAGTGTCCTCATTGCACGATCCCCGGGGTAGGGTTGCTGGCCCAGGTGCATTTTTTTTTTTTTTTTTTTTTTTTGTTTGGTGGGGTGGGGGCAGTATTTAAAAGTTTCAAGCTTGCTGATTATACACATGTGGTGACATATAGGGAGGACAGGTGGTGGTGCTACGGTATTTACATTGTTGGTAGGAAACAGTTCCTAGAGTGAAGTTTTTGCACAGCTGTAGCTGGGTTATGTCTCACAGAAAATCAGCCCATTTTCAAAGAGATGGATTTGTGCTCCAGACAGTGGGGAGACCAGGGCTTACGAGCCAGAAAGACACTGAAATAATCAGGAAGTCCTTCCAGAAATGGAGGTTCTTCTGGTTAGGTGGTGTCTTGATCATTAAATTGTTCTTAATTCTGATTTTTCCTTTGTTTCTGGTAGCCTGTGCTTTGCAGTCCATCCCATGGAAACCATGTACCCTAGACACCATATGTTTAAATAACTTCCAGACCTAAGGAGTACATATGGGGAGAAGAAGAGCTGCTAAAACAAAGAGATAATTGCAAAACACCGAGATGGAACATGATAGTCTTCAGGGCTGCAGCAGGGCTGGGTCTTCATGGCGAGGTGTCCAAACCTGTTCCTGGTATTGTTTTGGCTTCCTTCTGTGTGTACAGAGTTGTTCCACTTCCTTCAGTCCCGTAAGCTATCCAGATGGATCTCCGTGATAAGTGGTGAGAAATTACTTTGTAATTTAGCCACATATGGAAAATATGCTTTGAAAACATGTACATCTCTTTTCTTAAAGGTGCATGTAGAGATTTTCTAGTCTGAGGAAATTTTGTAAGACTTCAGTTCAATTGCCCTGTATGTATCTATGGCTTGATACATTTAAACCTAAACTTAAGGATATTTTTGGATGTTTTTATTTAATAGTTAGGAAAAAAAGATGTCTAATCCTCACCTGTTTCACATTTCTGCACTATCAATTCCCAGTGAGCACAGTAAGAACTATAATTCTTCCTTTGTCATTTGGGAAAACGCTGGTTCTTACAAAGTGGAGAGAGGGAGTCTTCTTGTTGAAAGCTGAACAGGCTTTTTGAGCCCAGCTGGATGGCCAGCTACACACAGCACAGTGCTGCACAAAAATAACACAGAGTTTGTCCCTAGTCCTTGCTAAATGAAGAGATGGGTCTATCTGGCCATGGGCTGTAAGATACTTATACACTGTCTTCTATAGGTATGAACTTTACAGTATGAGGACCGTCCTAGTGATTTTGTGGCTTCTTCCATAGTAAAATAAAGGTTATTTGGTTTGTCTCCCCCCAGGAAATGAATATACTGAAGAGCAAAATTAATAGTCTCCAGCATTATCAGTTTTAATGTTAGTAGTTTCTAGAACAGTTTTAGTTTAAATACGCACATTGAGAGACTTTAAGTTGACTTTATGACAATTATATATTATTCCTGTGACGTTGATAAAGACTGTATGTTTCTTTCTTCATCTCTTCCTCTCCTTGCTATCCTTAATTTTGCAGATGCAGCCTAAACCTTAGTTAGTGGGAGTACTTTAGATTCTCTCCAGGAAGGCACATGGTTTATAATTGCAACATTGACCATATTTATCCAATTGCAAAGCTTAGGATCTGGTGAGTTATTAGAATTGCAGTCCACACAGGCAACATGTTCCCTCAAGGTGTCTTAGGTTACATTAATTTATTAAGTATCCAGGAGATGAAGCATTAGTCATTTGTCTCTGCATATCATCAACATTATTCTAAAACCTCCTTTATTTATTCTATGAGTATAAATGATTTATTCTATGAGTATAAATGAGATAAAGAGAGAAAAGGAAATTTTAGCATATGGTCAGAAATGGAGAACATGTCATTCTCTTCAGCTGCATACATTCTTCAGAGAATTGAGCAGACAGGACTGCTTAATCAGCAATGCTCCTAGGCCTGTATGAGTTGAAGATGTGCATCAGCCATAAGCAAGGTGACTCTGAATCTCTGTAAAAAAATTCTAAAGATTGTACAATAAGTTTATACTTTATCTGCTCTGTCCCCCTATCCTATTTTCTGCTATTATATATTCCCTTTGTAGAAATCCCTTGTGCCCTATCTCTAAGAAATGAGAAATACCTGTAGACACAAAAATCTCAAAATTTCCATTCTTGAGATTTGTCTCCCAGTGACAAAACCCAAACAGTCCTATCAGAATCTAGGTTGCAATAGAGTGTCTTGTTAAGTCAGTCTCCTGAGGCCTCTTATTAGTGGTGTTGGGGGTGTAATGGAATGGGTAATATAACAATGTCCTTGGGGAACATTCTCTATTCAGGTCAGAAACAGGTGAAATTTTCCAGAAGAAATACAGTAAACTAAAGATGGGACTGGAAGTTCCTAGTAAGCTCACACTGAATGCCATCTCTATGGAACATTTTTCATCTAAAACAATCAAATTCACATTTTACTCTGAACTAGGTCAGAGAAGCCCCATGTTAGCACACTTAAATTAGCAGAAGTTCTCCAATGTTAGTGTAGATGTTCTTGATTTCCAGGAAAGTGGTAATTAATTTATGCTTTCAGATTATAGGCTCTAATTTCTGCTTAGTATCAGGTTTTCTGCGATTCAGAGAGCTAACAATACTACCGGATTGTCTGTCTTTCTAACCTGAACGCCACCATCAAGACCAGTTCACTTTTTGTATTATACTGTTTCAGAAACTATCCGGAATTATCATATAATTCAGAAATTATCTGGAAATTATCTTGGTCTCTAGGCCAAAAGTCAAAGTTAGTCATGGGCCAGAAAGATCTGACACACTAAGGCCATGGTGGAGATCTGCAATGTGCGTAAGCTGTGATAAGTCAGCTCCATAGCTTTCCTCTAGTAAGCAGAATCCATATGGAGTTTTACTCTCAGGAATGTGTGGAAGGGAGAATAACAGAGAGGAGATGGGGACAAAAGTTCCTCTCAGACTTTCTGTGGGACTACAAGGAATTAGAAGACTAAATATCTGATAATTAAAATGAGCAACTGGCTTTGAAGGAACAGAGAGTCCTGTGATCAAAAGGCTGCGTCATACCCAAAGCTGAAGAGTCCTTTTGTTTATATTCTTTTTAAGTTAAGCCACTGGGATTTGCTTTTGTAAATGATGTCCTACGGCCCTGAAGTAGTAAACCATGTGAGCAGAGACTAACTATACAAGATTTTTGTCCTCCCATAGAATAATTGCTCTCGTTCTATCAGCTTTTTGCAAGAAAGTCGACCGCTGCTCGTGTCTGTAAATTCTCATTGTGTCGGTGTCCTGATTTCAGCTGTCTGAGATATATAGCTCAGTCATTTTACTTTCCTGGGTAGAAAAGTGGGTGCTTCTGTTAGTCAAGACCCCAAATCTGCACTGAAGTTATGGCAAGTCAAACCCTACACAGATGTTAATGAAAGTATACATACTTTCAGGATTGCTTCAGAAAAATATCGTGTAGCTCATTACCTATCTTTCCCCGAGGAGAAATTAGGTTGAAAAGCAGAAAGCAAACATATTGTTTTCAATTTTAAATTTACTAATTTTTATGTTACTTGTAAGTAAAAACTCAGCCTTACTATGGCAGTAAGATGCATTTTTCTCCAGTTGGTTCACAGATCTATATGCAAAGGAAAGGTTTTATCACCTCCAATGAAAAATATTGAATGTTCAGCATAAAACCAATGTCTCTCAAACGTTTGTGCCTAGAGAATTCCTTTCCATGTGACACATAAAGAAGATGCACATAAAGAAGAAATTCTAGTTAAGATTGCTTCGGAGAAAAAAAAAACAATAAAAAGAAAACCACTTAATTTCTGGTAAGCCATTTTGGAAACAACCCCAGCTTTGCAGAAATCCCTGTCCTGCCTCATCTGGTTTTAGAGAGTTCCCTTTTTTGCAGATCCTGGTAGAGTTCAGCTTGTCAATTCCCAGTGACGAGAATTAGCCAGATAATGTGTTTTATGGAAATGCTAAAGCATCTGACTCCATTGTTGTCCAAGAATATGTTTACATTTGATCAAAAAGCCTGCCTAGAAAATTCCTCAGGTATAACCTATGCATTCCAGCAGTCCTTGCAGGAGATCAGCCCATTTTGTCTTACTTTAAGGAAGCTTCATACAAAGCCCATGGCTAGATGCCTACATACATGTCGAAGTCTAGTAAACTGTGTCAACAGAGAGAAGTTCTTTAGGGTGGAAAAAGGAACTGAGACACCTAAGTCTACAGGCACAATCCACAAAACCTTCACCTGGCCTTGTGAGGGATACAAGAGGCCACAGGTACTACGTTTTTGCAGTGCTTCCGGTGCAGTGAGCCTGGACAACTGTCACATCTCCTGTATCGGGTATTTTGGTGCCTCTCTTGAGAAACATCCATTGAAACTGGATGTCTCTGCACTGAGTCTAATAGGTGCACTCTGAAAAAGCTAAATGTGTGCTGGAAACACTGATTTCTGCACGAAGCACAGTAGGTCCTCAAATAACACCCTATGACTTGAGGGGAAGCAGTAATGTCACCTTTATATGATAGCTTTAGAGGTTTAAACACTTCCTACAACAGCTCCAAGCAAGACAAGCATGGGGAAGGGATACCCTTCTCTTGTTGCATGAAAATTAGCAAAGAAAGCCAATTTAAGGGGGCTCAAGCAGAGCAAACTAGAAGCACTGTGTTGTTCTTATGTCTGGGTAACATGGGTTTCAGTCTCCATCTCTGTACTTGCACACTAAAGAGCTCAAAGAATGTTAGTATTTTCAAATACCCAAGTGAGGCAGAATCATGTAACAAACGATGAGACTTGGACTCACCTGTTTGAAGTAGACAGCATTTTAAGCAACCTATCTCAGTTTGAAAACTAATTGCATCCTGATTCCTTTGCAGGTTTGGAAATTTTTTTCAACTTTCCCCACCTTCTGTTTCAGTTAAATAGTTAACTGACAGGAGAAGCAGCTCTTTCTATTAAATCTCATTCTGTAGCCAGAAGCTGTATGAATTAGTTGTTTTCTCACACAAAGATATTTTTACTTCACAAGGAAAAGAGTTTGTGCTAATGACCTATATGAAGAAAAGGACTGACTCCAAAATCCCAAAGGACTTTCATGAATTTCTTTTTTCAAAGAAGGAAGACTATAAATCATTCTTCTATATTATATAAATACAGCTATATGGGTGGATTTATTATTCTACCTTTTAAAAATTAGTTTGAAAAATGAATACTTAGCAAATGGATAATCTGAATTTTTATCTTTGAGGTATTATGTATAAATAGAAACTACAGTTGATCTGTGGGGAAAAAATGCAATATTCAGAAACTTAGTAATATCATAGCAGATCCAATTTTAAATAAACTCCTCAAAACTGGAAAATCTTAAGTAAATATTTGATAAAAAACTTAAATTATATTCTCCAAAGAAGAAAACAGCATATGGATGTCGGCCTGGTTGTGATATCGATTACCACATTGATGTAAGCCCCGTTAGTCATTTTGATAGACACATGTTTTCTACTTACAGCATATTGCTACTCCAGGAGAAAGGACAGGACAGGAAAGGGAAAGGAGAAGAAGAGAAAGAGAAGGAGGAGAAGGAGGAGGAGAAGGAGAAGGAGAAGGAGAAGGAGAAGGAGAAGGAGAAGGAGAAGTAGAAGGAGAAGGA